>CAODLS011480751.1:0-13451 GCA_948243855.1 Flueggea neowawraea | reverse complement strand
TGCAACTTCAGCATCACAAAGAACTGATAACTCAAAAGCTTTCTTCAACAGCCCATTTCTTCTCTTTGAGAAAGTCACTTGCCTGCTTGTTGCATTCTCTATTCTCTTCATCTGAGTCTTTCCTCTCACCATTTTTGATTTATTGTTTATCTATAAAGAAAAAACAACCAATAAAAGAAGGACATAAGAGAAACATCCAGTAAGGAAAATGATCTAATTTGTGCATCTAAGATCGAAAAGATTTTATCCTTTTTCTGCAAACAACTACGTAAGGCCTACATAACTGATAAGGTTTCCAAAAGTAGAGAGTGAGAAACAAGATCTGGACAAATTTGGAAATGATGCTGACAAACAAACCTTCAAGAGAAGAAATTGGGTGGTGAATGTGAAATTCTTAAAGATAAAAACAAAGAAGATGCAGATCACAGAGAAACCTAGAAAGAATTTTCTGTTCTTTTTTTTTTTTAATCAAGAAAAGATTTTGGAAAGATGGATTGACGAGTTATAGTGTGTAAGAACAGGTAACATAAGAAATTATGTTAAAATAAAATAAGAAATTATTAACATAAAATAAGATAAAAAAACGGAAAGAAGCAGAAGAAGCAGCAACCTATCAAGAATCTCTTTCTTCTTTTGGTAATTCGAAGGAAAAAAAAGAGGCGATAAGGTTTTTCCTTTTTGTATACGTACGCCTGACTTATACTCCTGTAATCCTTTAATCTCACTTGCTTTTTTTTTGTCACCAAAAAAAGGAGCTGGGGATTAACAGTAGTGATATATTTCTATTGGACGTGATTATGCAGACAAATACTTCCCGCCGTAGAATATTGTTTTGATAGTTAGTGATCAAGAGAGACTCACCACGACACCCACTAGGAGTTGCCGTTAGCCTATTAACGCAGAGATATCTGATACCAGCCTGGAAAATGGGTGTGTCTCAAACTCAGGTGGGAGACACTGGAACAGTACTCCTTTCCACCAGACCACCTCCCAGGAGGTAATCTCACTTGCTTTGTTCTATAGAAAACAATGCATTTTGATTATACTTGGCATATTTGTGAGTTAAAACAATCTTTTCATTACACTCAATTTATCAATTTTGTTTTTCTTTCATCATAATTTTTGGCCCTTTTCATAATTCTGTTCAGTTTCAAATTTATTTAATTTGTTCCATCGAGTTCTTTTTGTAAATAATTGATCAAGTTTTTTATAAACTATTAATCAAATTGTTTATTTTGTTCATAGCGAAAAATAGTAAGAGTTTTTCTTTTTGATTTTGAAAGAAAGACCAAATTACTTAGGAACTGTTTGACAAAACTGAAAATTAAGTGTTGAAAACTCAAATACTAAATTTTAAGTTAACATCTTTTACTTAAAGGATTAAGTGCTTTTTTGACTTAATTGGTTAAATTACTTAATTGCAATGCTATCTGGAATATTTTGGACTCTCGTTTCAGCCCTTCCATTCTTTACAGGATCTCTTTAATGCTGCAGTTGCATTGTCGTTCAGTTCTCAGCTCAAATGCCTGTGGAGAATGGCTTTGGTGTCTGCGGTCTGGTTAATATAGAGGACTAGAAATCTTGTGGTGTTTGAGGATACTCACCCCTTAATTCATTTCTTTTTACAACAGACTTGGGTAGCATTAAGGGAGCCAAACTCCTTTAAGGTGGGCACTATGTCTAATTCCCTCATGGATCTTCATATTTTGAAGCAGTTAAATGTGGTTGGTCGGCCTCCTTTAGCTCCAAAAATTATTCCTGTGTGTTGGCAGCCTCCCCCACCGGGTTGGGTTAAAGTTAATACAGATGGATCCTCCCTTTCTGAAACATCCGCAGCTGGCGGTATTTTCCAGGGTCCTAATGGTCTTCCATTGGGTTGTTTCAAATCCCTTGGGACAGAATCCAGCGTTTATTGCCGAACTTACTGCAGCCATTTTTTCCGTCAAAAAAACTGGAGAGATGGGCTGGACGAAGCTATGGATTGAGAGTGATTCCATGTATGTGGTCCACCTGTTTAGATCACGTTCAGAACTGGTTCCGTGGAAACTCCAAGCAGAATGGCTCATATGTCTAAAGATGTTATCTGATATGCAGGTGGTGATATCACATATATTCAGAGAAGGGAATGGAGTGGCAGACTTGCTTGCTAATCACGGTCGAACTCTAGTTCAGCTAATGTGGTGGTCGAGTTATACAAGTTTTTGTGGTCCTCTTATTTATGAGAATTTAAATAGAGTTGAGAGATACCGCTTTATATAGTGACATTTCTTTTTTTGCTTTGCACCTGGTATAATTGACATTACTCTCCTTTTTTCTTTTAATTTTAATAATATTGAGTGCAAGAGTATGAAGAGGTCGCAGGAGGTATGCCAACTTAGTTGAGATGTCTTTATTGTGGTCACTGATTATTGTGACTCTCGATTTTTATAAAAAAAAAGTAGTTATTTTTGTTGGTTATCAACACACTTAAAACAATTAAGTACTTTTTTTAAAAAAAATGTAAGGAAGTAGATAAAGTCCAAATCAATTATTTTATTCATTACGTCCACTAAGGTTCGAACTTGGAACGTCCATCTGTAAACATTAGATGATTACGGCCAGACTCAGCCCATTGGAATTAAAACAATTAAGTAGTTAATCTCTTAAACTAAGTGTTTAATTATGTTTATCAAACACCGCCTTAGATTTTAACCCAATTATGCTGGTCCAAAACCTAGACGGAAAATTTCACTTTTAGGAGCACAAAATACTAATATTCACCAGCGGAAATAATTTCAAAAACATCCCAAGCATGAAACTGTTCTCACAAATGGCAGCCTTTTTTACCACGCACAAGCAATTGTGAAACTCTCGTCAGAAATTTAGAAGATATCGCAAGAAAATATTTTTTTCATAATTTGTATGTAGAGGAGTACAGTACATATGCAAAATGCACACGACTCTAAAAATGGTTTCTTTCTAAAAAAAAGAAAAACAATTTAATATTTTAAAATGTGCATACAAAAATTATAACTTGAGTACCAAACGGTTACAACACCAAATATAATAAAAGTCAATTTTACTAATAACAACTTTTTTTCAATTTATTTTATAAAGTATACATTGGCATACATTGTTTTTTTTAGGAAAAATGATACATAGACCTAAATGGGAGAACAAAGGTGTACAAAATGCATATAAGTGAATAAAACAAGTACACATGTGTTTGAACACCTTTTGTAATCATTTTGGACTCTTGAAAAAACTCCCTCCACTCTTTTCTAATTCATTTTATAAAATGTACATGGGTATATATGGAAGTACACAGGTGTACAGATACATATACAATGAGAAATAAAGACCATATTGTTTGAAAGTTTCTTCTTCTAGTCGCGTGAAGCCCACATTGTACTCTTTTTGTTTTTTCTATTATAGTTTTTTCTGTTAAAGATACTCATTATCTGCTTTTTTTTTTTATTTTTTTGACTTTTGTTTTCAACTTAAAATGCAAAATAGATATAGAAAAATAAAACCAAGCAAGAGAGTTCATCTCTAGAAAACAAAAAAAAATGAAAATCAAATTAAAAATCAAAAATTGAATTAAGTCAAAAGAACAAAATGAAAACAATTCTTCTTTTAAAAAACAATTTGAAAACTGAAAAATACATACAAAAAAAGTTTGTATCTTAAACTAAATTGAAAAGAGTATAAAAAATAATGAAAACTAAAAAAATGAAAATCAATTTGTACTAAACCAAACGAGAAGGGATTAATTTCCGAAAAACAAAATTGAAAAACAAATGAGAGTTGGAAAAAATATTGAAAATAGAATATAAATAAATTGCAAATATAAATAACAAGAGAGTTCCTTCCTCTCTCCTTTCCTCCACCGATCGCTTTCCCTTTGTCTCTTTTAAATCACTCTCTTTTCCTCTCAAAAATCTCAATTTCTCACTCTCTCTTTGCCTCTCGAAAATCTCAATTTCTTTCTCTCTTTGGAATCACGATCGGAGTTGGCAACAAAAATGAGAGAGAGATCCACATAGTGAGTGATGATGAAGATCTAGAGAGCGGTGGCGATTGACATCGCAAATGAAGAGGCGTTGATGAAACAAATTCGACGGAGGTGTGTGTGGCAATGATAGTACTTTTGGAGTGAAGAAAGGTTTCAGCGTCGATTGCTAGAGTTTCAAAACCGTAGTTGAACTGCCTCTGAATATATTACTGTATAATTTGAAAGTGAGTCCACAAATTTTTAATCAGCCACTCAAAATCAGTTTTAAATTACATTTGTGTATGAATCGTGCACATCATTTACACATGTTTGTACACTAATTTATATTGTTTGTGCACCAGTTGTCTATCACTTGTACACCTCTCAACATAGGCTACAAAATTTTTTATTTCTCTTAAAAGGCTGCTGGTTTCTCACTCGTGATCCTTGGTATTTGTGCAAATATTTTTCTCCTTTTTGATATTTGTATAAATAGTTTGCGCCAAATTTTAAGTTTGTAAAGTTGCCACTTCATTTGAGTGTGAGTCTGCACATTTTATGGTCACATTGTCACAAATCGTGTAATACGGGCCGTTTCTATGTTTTAGTCCGCTATGTAATCTCGCTATGTAATCTGACCTTGGGCCCTCACGGTCCGAGGTGCAAGCATTCTCAACGAGGAAATTGCACAAAAAAACCACTATCAAAATTTTATTTAAGTATACTCACAAAACTTTTGGTAATGTAATTATAAGTTTTAATATTCTAATTTGTTCACTAAAATAAGTGAAAGATAAATTCAGTTACAATCCTATATTTAAGATAGTAACTTTTGGTTTCTCTCTTCTGTGTTGGCTCACTTTTTTTATTATTTTTATATAATTTTCTATTAAAATAGAATCCTATAGTGTTAAGTCGGCTAAAGATTTTTATTTCTTTATTGGTTTTCGAATTAAGTTGTTTTTTCAATTAAGTTTCAAGGTTGTTTTGACAATTTGATATTACCTTAGAAGTTTGAATAGTAGTAAATTCATATGCACCGAGTTTCATAAAAGTTAAACGCAATTTCATGCAATTTTTACTAATTATCTGATTAACTTAATTTAACAAATTGAAATTAGTTTCGACAAAGATTCTTATAAATTACAAATGAAAATTTTTATTTAGTACGATGATGGTCCATTAATATGCACCAAGTTTCAAAATAGTTTCAATTTAATTTCATGCATTTTCTATAAAACAAATGACTTAATTATTTTAAGTTTCAATCAAGATCTACGAAATTTCTTTTTTATATCACAAATGTCATTTTTTTCAAAACAAACAGTATAGTTTTTGATAATTGTAAAATTTGGTTAATTTTGTTAGTGTTTAATGTGTGTTACTATTTTATTTCATGTGTTAATGTGTGAATTAGTGGGTTGTAGGAGTTAGTTTTAGAATAAATGTGTCTTTATGGTTGTTTTAAGTTATTATCTATTTTTAATGTGTTTAATAGTAATTTTTAATTGTGGTTTTAATTAGTCAAGAAGTGGATGTTGGAGGTTACTTGTGTGTTAAATGGAATTTGGTGTAGGTGGCATATCTTAAAGAGACAATTTAAATATAGTATTGATGTACACAAATTTTTTCTCACCTGAGGAAAAAGTCTCAACTGTGTGAAAAGGAAGGATTGATGCAGTATCTCGACTGCGACCTTTGTCACGACTGAGAAGAACTAAACAACTAGCAAGGACGGTTTTTGCTTGGAGAAACTGAAGGTTGACTCATTTGTATCCTATCTAAGGTGCAATAATACTCATTCAATGTGGCAAATTAAGATGGCACCTTAGAAGAAGGCTATAAACACCCCTCTCTTGGAAGGATACCAACATCATCATCCTACAACACAAGTCACAACACAACTCTATCACAATTTCAATTCCTTTCATTTAGAAGTAGAGCAAGAGGGAGGTCTTGAAGACGAAGGCAAAAAGAAGAGTTCAAGTGACGGCTATTGAGTTCTTCTTGCTCCTTCCTAGCTTTATTTTATTTGATGGAATTGAGTATTGTTATTGTTTTATTTTCTTTTATTTATATGGATAGCTAAATCTTTTGTAGGAATTAACTCTTGAAGCATTTCTTCTATGCTAATTTTTGGGGTTTAATATTAAGTTTTGCGATGTTTATTGAATTTATTTGTTCTAATTATGATTGGTAAATTGAATTAGATTATTTGTGTTATGTGAGAAATGAGAGTTTGCGCATAATAGACCTATAAACATCGATTTAGTTAAGAATCATTGAGAGATCGTGAGGATTAACTAATTGATTGAAGTATTGCTTAATGCGTCAATTGGCATAACTTGAGCTGGAATTGGTAATTGAGATATTATAATTTCACTCTTGTTATCTAATTTGATAGTTAACTATTGCTTGAGAGAGGATAACTAAAATTTTTGGATATCTAGAGTTTTAGCATCATTAAACCCATTAGAAAGACTAAGAGGAATGTGGATAATGTTAGCTCCTAGCTTGTGATATTGATTGTTTGCTAAGCATTATTTGAATTTTAGTTTATGCTTGTTGTTTTCTTATTTTATTAATCACTCAACTTTATTCTCTCAAATAAATTCAAGCTAAATTGATTAGTGGATAAATCCATAGTCCTCGTGGGAACGATATTTTTACTACTTGAACAACCGTGCACTTGCGGCTCATCAGTTTTCGTCAAGTTTCGTGTAGTTTCAATTGTGTTTCAATATCGATTAAAAAAATGTGTTGGCATGATAAAATAATGTAAAAGAATTTTTTTAAAAAAGAAAACACAATGAAACTTACGTGAAACCTTATTGTTTAATTGTATTATTACCAAACCAGCTTATATGAACCCCTACTATTAAATAGTTGCAACCGATTTTTAATAGTATTTCAAGTTCACCATCATGTCAAAACTAATAAAAATAATGAAAACGAAAACGAAATTAAATAAAATAAAAATTAGACTTCTGTGGCACATCAAAAAAACTAGCTGAAATTAAGAATTGAAAAAATCTTGAATAGTTACTCTTCAGCAATCTCTTGCCAGTGTTGCTCGTGATCCAGACGATCTATTTCAAGTTCTTCGACATATCATATACGATTTCCATAGCCAGTCTGCCACAGCGTCATCGTCATATTCATTAAGTTTAAGTTTTGAACCTATCGAATCATTACAAGAAGTTCCAATCATGACTCTGAAGAAAAAAACTGTCGATGGCTTAACAAATTGACGGCAACGGCATGGTGGTGCAGCCATTGATATATTGAGAAGATACCACAAAATGAAGAGGAAGATAGGGTGGATTTTTCTTATGTGAAAATCGTGGAGATATTTATTTGATTTTGATTTTCAGAAACCCACCACATTTAAAATGCTAATTAATGTTTGATGTTATTTTCTAATTTGTAGGTTTGTCTATCTTTTTTTGGAGAAGTTGTTGCTCAAGTAGTTGATGTGAAATGGGTAGTTTCCGAATTAATATCAAAAGTTTTTAGTCATATTTGCATTATGTTTTAAAGTGGTTATATGTAAAATATGTTTCAATCTAGTGGTATATATATGAAAGAAAACCGTCTCAACAATTCATGTTGTGGCAATTTATTCATAGAAAACTATGTTAATTTTTAAAAATAAAAAAAAAAAAGAATTTTAAAAAAATTATAAACAGATATTAATAAATAGAAAACTGTGTGTCACATCTATTATTCTCTACCAGAAACTCTCACAACTTCATACTCTCTATCAATAATTCACATGTTTTAAGCCTATCTTAAACACACACTACAATTATCGGTATTCAATTCCACCACTATCCGCTATCCGCTAAACTGGTTATATTTTACACAAATTAACACCTCTCTTAAATATATAAAGAAAAAAAATAGACATAGGAAGCAATTTTTTTTACAACTAAACATATTTTAAATTCGATGAAATGGCAAATTTTTTTTTAAGCTGATGAAACAACAATTTTAGTTTAATTGGGTTAACCTTCTTGTCACCTACAACCTTACATAAAAGAATAGTCCCTTGAATAAGAACACAATAAAATCAATAGCCTTGTAATCCAATAATATTAATGAACACAATAAAATCAATAGACTTGTAGTCCCTTCAATAACAACAAGAAGAAGCAAAACAGAGAATATAAACAAGCTCTCAACATTTTACACTCATAGAGAAGTTTGCATGTATATATCGTCTTATTCGTGAGTAGTTCAACACCTTTAAGTTGATTCTGCAAAAAAATATCAAACATGTAACAATTACTATTGACAAGAAAATGAAAATTAGACAAAAGAAATAAGCATGGAAAAGCTGGAACCGTTGCAACATTATTGGAGCAACAATTTGTATATAAATATCGACTCAATTGATAAGTTTAATAGTGGTTTGTGGGTATGCATTGTTACTCCGACTATCCGGTGGGCCGATGAACAACTCCGTCTCCACGTCCACCGTCCTCTGTCCCGAAGGCGAGTCTTGGTTTTCGGTTGAATTATTCCGTGGTTGCATCCCACACTAAAACATTAAATAGATAGAATAAGTGAATTACAAATACTATATTGCCCCAGAAAAGATACATATCAATATAGATTAGTTATTTGATCATTTGAGATGGAGATTTCAATATTAAATCTAAACAATTAATTTAATTTTTCAAAGAATTTAACGTATCATGACAATTTTCTAGAAAAGATATCCAAATGCATACAAAATATTTTCAAAATGTATCCTTGACCTTTTTGAAAGCTTTTATTTATTTTTTTTTATAATTCGTTGTGCTTGATCTTTATTGATCTGAAACAAAATCTATGTAAAATTAAAAAAAAATCTATAACTCCAGAATGTACTATAATCTACTTATCAAAAACCTTGAAAGCAAACAGCCCATCTAACCCTACAAAATCCCAGATTAGGTAGGTACCACCAGTTCCCAATGATCTTGTTCTCAAGAACATCAAGAGCAATTGACCTTTTGAAATATTCGACACTATTCGTGTTTATCTGAAAACTCATGAGTATATTTTTTATATTTCAATAATATGTAATACATCTTATAAAAAAATAATATGTTTATCTTATTAGAAATATATTATAATTATAAAAGAATATGTTATTTAATTTATCATGATTTTATTTTACAATCTAGCTTCAATCTATATCACCGCAAGTCCATAAACAAACACAATTTAGCATAATCATTGAATGAACTATATCAAAATTACTCAAGTAATTTGAGATTCAGTTACCAATCGTTCAAGTTTTATTTTAATTAACTAAAAAGCTTATAAAAATCAATTCAAGAGTACCAGAAAGAATATTCAGTTCATTCAAATCGAAAAGAAGTGTACCTTCTCCCGCAAATCTGCATTTTCTTGCATTAGAATTTTGTCCTACGTTAAGGTAGAAGAAGATATTAATATAGGAAAAAAAACAAGAAATATAAGTTTGAAATCCAAAGAATTTACAAATGTACACATTCATGCAGAAGAATTATACCTCTTGCACTAGTTTGTCGATTTGTTCCCTGAATAACTGATTCTGCGTGCCAACACACAGAGTTAGCTTATTAGTTAGACCTCATTTCTTTAATTTCTCTGATTCTATGAAAATATTATTTTTTTTATAAGTTGTGACCATGAATTTTATTCCTCTAGAACTTATAAAATTTCTAGGCAAAACCTTGTAAAAATACAATCCGAGAATGTACAAAAAATTCCTTCCTACTTATAAAAAAAATCATGAAAAAACAAAAACTGAGGAAGTTCAAATAGCTTCCGCAATATTAATGTTGCGCACGATATTTCGCCGTTAAATTTCAAAGGCATCATCTTTACTGTACCTCCATTAAAAATATTATGTTTAATATACTATAAAATATATAACCTGAAATAGTTGTTTAATTTTATATTTTTACCTAAAAGATTCATATACCTTTTTTTAAAAAAAATATAAGTCAAGATTCATATACCTTTCTTGCCCTAATTCTGGTTAAGCTTCGTTCCAACTGATTTTCTAGTTGTTGTAGCTCATTGATCGAACATGTTTCCAAGCCGTCTCCTAATAGCTTTCTGTAAATATTTACATTAACTCTTTTAATTAAAATTTCGAAACCGAAAACCAGAATAACAAACTTACAAAGAAAACCTTGGTGGTGACTGGTACTGATCACTACGCACCGTTTAGAGACTTCAAGAAGCTCTATCTTCTTTGCCATACTGACTGTATCCTCCTTCACATGCTGCATGCCAATTCAAAGCATTCTTAACCCAAAATTTTCATATTATTATGACATGGAAATATTTGTTTCAGCAAATAACGATCCTCTTGCGTTAACCTATGTAGTAATTTAAAAAAAAAACTTATGTAACAGTTAGGAACAGTTTAGTTTAGAGAATTGTTTAACAATTTTCTAAAAATCGAAAAACAGAATTAAAAAAATAAAAATTTCAACTATATCATCTTGATTTAGATTCAAAATTTCAACTACTATATATTGCAGCAAAAATTGATACATCTTTCAAACATGCACATAGTAAGAAACACTTTACCTCCAAGGAGGACCTCTTAATTAGTTGTTCTATATAACATATCAAGAATCAATCTATCTAAATGTTTAAGTTAATAATGTGGTGGTCATACAATTTTCTTTACATAGTATATTACTACACAAGGTACAATCTTAAAATAAGACATGTAGTTATTAAGCATAGAGTAGAATCTTGTTTTCAATTTCCTTCTCTGTTAGAGAATGTGATTAAAATCAGATTTTGGACTTCATTTATTAGTTTAAATTGTTTGGTGGATTGGTTTCTGATATGGTATCAGAGTAGCTTATCGTCAAATGATCTGAGTTCAAATCTCACCGCTATCAATTATTAACTAATTAAATTGAATTAATTAAAAATAAGGGCTTATGCAAGTTCAAACCCAAAACTAAATTATGTGCATCACCTATCAGCTTAAGTTTTTAGGTGAATTTGTTTCTTATACTCTCTTTGTTTTTTTTATAACTGAAGATTTAATTTTTCTTATTTAAAGAAAGATATGATTTTGAGCTTTAACTTAAGGGCTAATGATTTTTTTTTAAGTCAAATGCCCAAATGTACCCATAAAACTATGCACAGATGAAGCATATTTTGCCTGAACTACATAAACGCATTATGCAGGCGCCAGTAGAACATTTTTCAGACTCCCTAACAATGATATATATCAAAAGGCACAAGTCTAATTTCTACAAAGTTTTTTTGTTTAGTTGTTACGGGACCCTTCTTCATATATGTCACAAATAAACGTGCATATATATACTTAATTTGAGCAAAATTAAAGAGTTTATAACCCCATGGAATATGATCATATTATTACATCTTTGACAAAATTTCCAATTTCACAATTATGTATAAAGGAAGAACATACATTTATAGTAACCTCGTACATATAGTCATGCATACAAACCTGCAAGTTTTCTGATACAGGCTTGCCACTGATTCCTAGATCCTTGCATTTCTTCTGATACCTTTCTATTGTCTTGTTTATGCTGAAAGCATCTCCACAGCAAAATAAAAAGAAAATAATCAGTACTCGATGAGATGAAATACTTTCTGCTATTTTTTCTACTTTTCATGACTTTTTCTTTCTTTTTCATTCCTCAACCAAGTCTCTAAAATGGAACACAGAAAAAAATGCTTCAAAGACAGAATAGTATGATGATCAATTAAGTCTTCCATTTAACCTTATATGAAATCTGTTTGAAGCCTAAATCTGTTTGTTCATTAATATAGTCGTTTCAAAAATAGAGAAATCTAAGCCACTCAACATTCAATTGCATGCAAGTCAGCTCACTAACAGTTTAATAAAAACTTCATCCTATTCTAGAGGAAAGACAATTAAATTTTGCATGAATAGCGATATATCGATTTGTTGTGACATTTTTTTTATAAGTTGAAATTTTATTGAAGAATCTAAGCCACCAAAAAAGTAACTTCGTAAATAGAGAAAATTACTCAACTTAATGTTTTCGCACAATTAAGACTACGACATTAAGAGAGGAAAAAGCTCTGTTTAATATTACAATTTAGTCCAAAAAATTATAGCATGAGAACATCTATGCACATCGTTTCTGCTGCAGGGAAAAACTTCTTCAAAAATACATCTATGAACAAGCTCATTATTCCATGACAAAGTCTCTGGACCAGTTTCTCCACTGTGTCTATGTCCTCCCTTCGAATTGACCAATATAGATGAGGTTTATTAAAACTAAAATATTAATCACTAAAAATTTCAAGAGATGAAAAAATTCAATTTAATCTAAGAGGAGAGGCAAATAATTTTTTTTTTTTGAGTTAGACGGTGGTTGTTGATTTTTTTTAGTAAAACAAAAAAAATTAATTTATTGTCAAAAATCGAATCAGAATTTGATAAACAAAGCAAAAAAATTGAAACTTTGAAAGTTCACAATAGGGTTTTCAAACAACACCTTAGTTCTCAACTCTTTTCTTCGGATAAGTAGTTTTTAATACTGTTAATGTTGAAGTCGATTTTCTTGATCAAGATTAAAATCATGATTGATAGTTGATGAAGCAAAGTCAAAATGGGACGGATTGGAGAAGAAAAGACCAAGGAATGACGAGTCAGTGTATTACACGGCCTGGGACACGGCTGTGTCCCAGACCGTGTCTTGTGGTTTATTACACGGACATGACTATTTGACCGTGTCTTACTCAGTTTGCCCGTGTAACCTATTCTGAACGTAATTTCCTACTTAGGAAGGGTTCTAATACGTGTATCAGGGTTTTTGGTGGCCTATTTTGGCTAGGGTTTCATTGTATACTATAAATAGGTGGCTCGGGAACAATCTTGGTGCCTTTTTGACCAGTTGTAACTCTGAATAATAGAATACTTGTGCTCTGCTCGTGGACGTAGATCGGTTATTGATCGAACCACGTAAATCTTGTGTTCTTGTGTGATTGCTTTTTGTTATTCCGCGTTATCTTCTATCGCCTGATTTCCTGACAAGTGGTATCATAGACATAGAAGTTTGTTCATAAACTTTGGGTTCGTTCTGCAGAAAGAAGATGTCTTCGTATAAATTCGATATTGAGAAATTCAATGGTTCGAATGATTTCACGCTGTGGAAGCTGAAGATGAAGGCGATTATGGTTCAGCAGAAGTGTGAGGAGGCGATTGAAGGTGAAGAGAAATTACTGGTAGAACTAACAGCAGCGTAGAAAGTGGAGACTGTGAAGAGAGCGCATAGTGCAATTCTATTAAGTCTGGCGGATGAAGTCTTGAGGAAGGTGGCTGATGAAACTATTGCAGCAGGCTTGTGGAAGAAACTGGAAAGTAGGTATCAGAAGAGATCCCTGTCGAACAAACTTTATCAAAAAAGGCAACTGCATACCTTGAGGATGTCAGAAGACATGCAGGTAAATGAACATCTTGATAAATTTAATA
>CAODLS011480718.1:0-18571 GCA_948243855.1 Flueggea neowawraea | reverse complement strand
CTCATTTTACTTTTAATTAACAACAAGCACCTGATATAGTACTGCATGCACTTGAAAATGAAAGTCTTGGATGACTTCCTTTTAGAATCTTTGGCAATATCAAACTACCAGCGTGGGGCTGTGGTGCAAGGTATGAATATGGTTTGGATTTAGGTGCTTTTAAAATTAGAAGCATCAAATTATACATATGAAAAAATAAAACCGTGGAGAGGTTGTGTTCTTTATTAATCCTATAATGCGTACTGTGTTGTATAGTTATATAAATTTCTCATTGCATATTTAAAGTCTAGAATTGGGTAAAGTTATTTGACTAAAAAAAGCAGCTGATAAATATGGTAGTAGTGGCGATGTACTGATTCTTGTCACAACATCACATTTGGAGTTTAAATGTTTTTGCTGTATAGGATTTTTTGGTGTAGATAATTTTGTTCAATCCATCGGACAATTAGAAAGATTTTCTCTTAATATGGTAATGCAGTACAATAGACCAGATTATTTGCAATCGAGTTTATGAAATGGCTAGCAATCACTATAGCAACAAGTAGCTAGAAGTTATGCAACTATTTAGACTTTGAATTCATATTATTGCTTCTTCTTTTTCCTTGAGTTTAGTACCAATCTAAAATATGCTCTTTCTGTTTTCTTTTTGTGCATTTCAAAGTGACCAATGCTACTGAAATGTTTATGTGTTTGATAAATTTGTTCCTATCTGTAACAGAAAGTTGCAGTTCCAGTGTTTATTATAATACTATGATGATGTTCTCTGTTTTATTTGAAGAAAATGATAGTGGTAGTCATACTGTCACTGCATATGGTTGAAGTGGTCGCAAATTAGGAAGCTCTTATTTGGATAAAGCAGGAGATCTGGTAAACAATGGCGGTGCAATTTTGTTATGTTTATGCAAGCGATATTGGTGTATCTGAGTTGTTTGAATAGGTGATATTAAATTTTTTAGATTTATTCACATGCTCGCTGTTGGTTCTGGAATTGTTGCAACAGTGAACGAGGTAATTTGAAATCTAGGTTATATAGGAACTAATTTTTGTTAGTGAAGATGTAATAAATATTACAGATTGTGGTTATTTTGTCACTTTTGGCTAAGAGGGAAGTGAACAATATTGTTTTGAAATATTTTTAACGTATACAAATAATAAACAAGATTTTGTGGTCAAAGCATGTATTCGTCAATCGGTATAAGACATTTTTTACAACATATTGAATTTAAAAAAAAATTAAGTTAATAAATTGCAAACTTAATTACTTAATTTTTTTATTGATTTAACTGGAAGAAACTTCTTACAAATTTAATGATTTTTTCTGTAAAAAATGAAGTTATTTATACTCTTGAATTTTCTAAAAAGTGTGTGTAATAGTAATGTTGCTTTGTAATATAAATCAATTTGTATGGAATTACAATCGTATAAGGTTAATTGTTTCTCGATTTGGATGACTTGTGATTAAAGCTGAAATTATACTTGACATATTCTCACACACGGACATATGTATATTGTTGTTTCAAGAGTTAAAAGCAAATTTGGATTGAAGATTTCAATATGTGACAAAAATGACAATTTCTCAAACTGTACTCAAAATGTTGTTTATGAAAATATCTTTTAGAATTTAATATGATGTTTTTTAAAATTATATGATCATTACATTCATATAATTTTTATTTTTTTGTTTTATTTTAGACGACTTTTAAATTATAAAATTTGAATATTTATAAGGAAACAAAAATGTATTAATGGTATCTCAGGGTATCGTTTAGGTCTTACACTATTTAAGAAAATGTATGAATAAGCCAATACATCAACAAATACAAAAATCGTCACATATTAATCAGTTAAACTCTACTTGTTCAAATTTAGAAAAAATTCCCTAATTTTAAATATATATATTGATGTTAATAAATCCTCTCCCTCTCATCCTGTAAAGCTTTCACATAGTATATACTGCATCCTATTCTTCGGCAACTTAATCAAGATTTAAGGACGGAAGATTTTAAATAAAATATCCCTAAATGAAAAAGATCTATAGAAATAGAATGAAAAAAAGTTCAAAACTCGATTCAAAATTACAAAATTGTTATTGTCGGATTGTAAATATACCAGTGAAAATATAAAACAAATGGTGTGGATAAAAGAAAATATAATTTAAGGGTACTGCTTCGACATATAATGCCTCCCAAAACTTTACTCCACAGCTAGAAATCCGATTAGACTACGGTGTTTTTAAAAATACATAAAGTATATAAACTTAAAAATACTTTAGCCCCGCTGGAGATCTACCCATAAAACATTACTTCTTCCGTCGATTGAAGAAGAAAATGAATTCTTCTAATCATCAAATTTTTGGCTGAAATTACGGCTTAAACATGTTTCTCAATATACAAGTCGAAGACTGAAATAAGAGTGCTCAATATACAAGTCGAAGACTGAAATAAGAGTGGTTCAAACCTCATCATTTCGTTGTGGAGCCAATTGACGTAGATGATTTACAAAGTGTATGAACATTTTTGGCGACAAAATAATAATCGTCGTCGCATTCATCGTCGTCTTTCTCGGAAGTTTCCATAACCTCTACTCAGAATCGGACTCCATATTTCCCATAGCTTTTAACCCTCTAGCTCTCTGCATTGAATGTATACATAGGTGTGTAATCTCTGGGTAACTACAAGAAACAAACCAAATCAATACAAAATCAAGGGTTCTACCTTCTTGGATATCTTCTTCTCTCTGACTTCATACCGTTCCAATGTCAGATCACACAACCATGCTCCCGGACTTACAAGCTGCACCATTAATAGCAAAAGAAATGGTAAAGAAATCGCATAACTACTTATAAAAAAAGGGGATAATTTTTCATCAACTAGTTCAAAGCTTAATTCTTATTGATAGAGTAATTCTTAGCAGATTGGATAGGATCAAAATATTTTTCTCTACTCAAATCAAAATCGTAAAATTATTTTTTCTTAATGACTGCATTAAGTCAAGCCTGAAACACTGAGCTAGATCAAGTTCAATGGTCGGCACACAATAGTTTTTTGAGTTAATTTTATTCACGGTCATAAAATTTTGTAACTCAGTTTAACTCGATCACTAAAATTTAAAATTGTTCAAAATAATTACTCAACTTTGTTAGAAACTTCAGAACAATCACTCTATTATTTTTTGTCACAAGAGTTCATGAATGGACCACTACATCATCAATTTTTTATACATCAGTGTGCCACACAAACATGAATAAAAATATCCGTGTAAAAATCATTATAACCTATATTTTTATTCTGATCCGCATAACACAGTGATATATAAAAAATTGATGACATAGTAGTTCATTCATGAACTCTAATGACAGAAAACAACAAAGTGACTGTCCTGAACTTTCTAATAAAATTACTGACTGTTCTGAATAATTTTAAATTTTAGTGACAGAGTTAAATTGAATCAAAAAATTCGATCATCGTAGATAAATTTAATCCTAATTTTATTTTATCAGATGTTCGTTTAAAGTAGATTACAAAGGTACAATAACAATAATATACTTCTAAAAAGACGTACACTCATACTTTTATACTATAATTTACTTTAACTAAAATTACCTCAAACAAATAATTCAGACAAACCAGTCACCAGAACAGGTTGGACGGCTAACTTTTACTCGTCAGAATACAATAAAGCATCCAGGTTTACATTAGAAAATACAAACCAGTCAGCAGTAAAGGTTCCAAGCCTAACATTTTTAGCTACACAAATAAACAGCTCTAGCTGACCTAAAAACTCGGCACACAACGGTTGGCTTTTGTCCATTTGAGGAGGGGTCAGTGGTAATATCACAGGCGTTTGACCCAACTATTCGATGTGCATAAACACTGAAATAATGTACCCACAATTTTTAGACGTGTTTTTGTCAGGGTGGTCCAAGCTGGAAAACAATATAAACCAACCATCTTTTCTTTCTTTTTGATGAAAAACATTAAAAATATGATAATAAAAAAAGTTAAAAGGTGGGCGAGCAATTACAAGAGAACAGTCAAGTCCATGCCCATGTTTGTGGCTTCAACACCTTAAGAAGACCTTGCTTTGTTGATAAGCTTAATTCCAATAATTAAATCGTCACCGTCCACATGGACATCATGCACAATCCATCCCTTTATCTTACCCCTCCTCTAATTCCAATGTTTTTAATGAAAAAAAAAAAAAAAATATATATATATATATATTCAGGTGCCGCTCAAGTTTTGCAGGACTCATTTTTTGACACGTGTACACCCAACTGTTGACCGACAACATATACCCTTCTAGTACAAAAAAGATACCCTTCTATTTACTTTTCATGGGTAATTTAATTTAAATCTTTATTCTCTATTTAACTTTTTTCTGGAGCCGCTTTATTCTTTATTCAGTAACTCAAGTTTAACTTCACACACCAAATAATAATAACATATAACATATTTTATAAAATATATAATATATTTTTTATTTTTTATTCAATAACTCAAGTTTAACTTAACATACTCATTCGATAATAATAATATATAATATATTTTATAAAATATATAATATATTTTATAAAACTAATTTTATTAAAAAAAATTATTTTTATATTATTTTATTATTTACTCATCACTAATTATTAAAAAATCTAAAAATATATTATATATTTCCCCTCCCAAACAATCCTAATACATTTTGTAGCACTAATACATTTTCAGAGTGGAAAAATCTTCATTACTTGATTTAAGAGAACAAAAATTATATTCACTTTCCTTATTTCAAAAACAAAAAAACTTTCCATTGTGGGAGAGAGACATTCGCTGTTAACAGACACGTGTCAGTTCCACTCTCTGTCAATGTCACAAACTACGTGACTCCCCAGCATCACCAGGCAGAGGAAAACGCCAAAAATAGACTATCTTGTTCTAAATTTTAACGATTTAATCCCACCTAATCACCAAAATGACCTAATTATACTTTTTTAATTCATTAATTATCGGTAGTTTTAAAGAAAAACTGGAACAATCGCCAAAAAAAAAAAAGAAAGGAAGAATTAAACTTACATTGAGTGTTCGTTGAATGAACTTAGCTCGCTTCTTCGGTCTCTGCGGAAGCTTTGACCCTTTGAAGGCATAAAAATCCTCTTCTTTCTCTTTGTTCGTTAACGCAATCACGAACTTCGGCGGCCACACTGTCGGCACCGACGCCGCATCTCCGCTCCCCGACGACGTCCCTCCTATCTTTCCGTCGTGAGCTGTCTCCGAAGATTGCGCTGATCTGTTGCCATTATTATTCGTATTGCCGTTATGATGGTTGTTACTATTGTCGTGGCCGTTACCGTTAAGGTAGTGGTTGTGGTGGCTTCTCCTATCGCGCGCACCTCTATCGGGTGAGGTAATCCGTCGCAAAGCCGCGCCGTTGGATTGGCCTCTCATGGCAGTTGAGTGCTCTGAATTCCTGAAAAAGAATGGTATTCAAGTAATCTGGAAAATAATTAATCACGAACACTCTCATATTAATAACAGTATTATTATTACAATAATTAATATGTACACACCTCGTGAAATAAGTGGAAAGCAATACCATAGGAACGAAAGTAAAAAATAAAGAAAGGCGGATATGGAAAAAGTGTAGTCGGTGAAATTACCGAAATAGCCTTTTCGATTTTTTTGGTTTGATTTGATTCGGTTTGGTTTGGTTGGTTTCAACTGCACAAGGAAATTGTCTGTTGTTTTGGGTTTTGTTAAGGACGGAGCGAGTTATTAATTTATTTGAAAATTTTATAATATATTTCTGAGATTTTTTGTGACCTTTTTTTAGGAGGGTGTTAATGTTGCTTTACGTGTTGGGAGAGGGTTGGGGAGAATAAGAAAGTGCGCCAGAGATTTCGTAATCCGACAGCGGAGGTGGAGGCTGGCGGTGGCGATTTAAAGAGCTTTGAGGGACACGTGGTAGAGAGCTTGGCGTTTTATGGTTTGAAGCTTTGTGGACCGACGTAGGGTGGGAAAAGAAATAGGCTAAGTAAAACTATGGCAAAGTGCCAAGCTATGTACAATCTTAGTCACGAATTGTCAAGAAGAAACAAGAGGATTCTCCACTGAATTAATGGATGCTTTTCAAAAAAATAAAAGAACCAATGGATTTTCTTTCTAAAATAAAAGCCATAAACATGATATAAAAAATATTGGTGTTTTAATTGACACGAATTCCCTTACCTATAGTGTTTAATATCAAATAAATTTTAAATTTATTTTATTTATATATTAAATAAAATAAAATTCATAAATAATTGTATTTAAAAATGAATTAACATATTTAATTTTTTGTTGAATTCTTTATTTATAAATAAATTTTGTGTTTGCAATAAATAGTAATTTATAATTATTTGTCTTTTATTGACAATAATGTCCTTATAGTTGATATTTAAGTAGTAGATTTAAAATATCGTGTAAAGATTATTTTGTCAAATTGATAGAAGTGTAAAATTCATTTGCAAATTTCACCTCTTTCGACAATATTTGCAAATGAACAAAATTTAACTAAAATCAGTTTATTCATTTGTAAATGAACGATTTGAATATTTTGAAAAATCAAACCAAATACAAAAATTGACAAAAATTAAGATTTACAAATGAATTCTACAAAATTTTAGCAAACCCACTATTAATGTCAAGTGCACATAAATTACAAAACTGTAATTTTTGTAGTATACTAGTAGAAATAATTTTGTAACTGTATTCAATTGAGACAAAAAAAAAAACACCTCATTTTTTAAATAGATCTTATCTCACTACCACTTCAAGACAAATATAATTTTTTTTCTTTTCGTTTTTAAAATTTAAGGTTAACAACACGCACTTATCTATTTGAATTATTTTAAATTGGCTTAAAGATTTGTTATATGCATTATTGAACTAAAGCTTTAGGTTCAATCCATCTAAATACTGATATTAGACATTATTAAACAATTATCACCGCACCTTCATGAACGCATGTCTTGTAAAACCAGTGCTATTGTTAGTAGTCAATTATGGAAAGAAAGATGCTTTTCCAAAGCATGAATCCTACTTCTTTTTTCCACCGAGAGTTCAGATGGATACCCTCAATTTTACTATAAAACATGTGCAAGTGGCTTCTCCTAATTTGGCTCTAAAAATATTACCAAAATCAGCAGCCACTAATTCCAGCCCATTCTCAATCACTAAATCATTTGAAAGATCAAAACTATTTAGTTAAGACTCCTCGACGTCAGAAGAGACAAGCCATGAAGAGAGCACTTTCACGAGCATACATTTGTGGCTGGTGCTCCACACGCATGAAACCCCACATTAGAGAGTGTACGACAACCATTTTTTTGGTCTGACTAATTTGAATTTGAACCGAGTAAGATTCATATGGACGGTCCCTACCATGTTGGTAAAACTTTTCCTTACCCTACAATCAAACTTGATATCTCTAGTCACGGAAATAGGAGCTGACAAACACAAGTTGATCTCATGTTCATCATGATAAATATTTAATCTAATCGAGCATGAATCCCCAATCTAATTATCCCAAAAAGAGAGAGAGCGAGAGAGAATAAACTCCAATCACAAGTTCATCTAACCACTTGTCCAATTGGAGGGCAAAATTCCAAACTAAATACATAATTATATCGCTGAAAAAAATACATCATAAATCTGGCAAGGTGAGGTGTAACCATGTAGGCTCAGAATCGGTCAATGACACAAACCATGTGTAGCCTTCCTTCAAACCTTATCCATCCCCACACTAATTCCTCCCCCATATGACCTTATCCCAACTACCAAGTTGCAAACAGAGAAGATGAATCTCTCCAAACAAAAAACAGAGAAGAAGATGAATCATCTACCCATTACACGGTCATTTTGAAATGGGTTTTGGACAAAGTAATTGTGATTAATTTGTTCATAATTTAACTTGTATTAACATTCATATAATTATAATTCCATCTTAATTTTTCCTATAACCCAAAGAACATGATCTCGAATAATTTCAAATTAAACTGCTCAAACTGTGAATCCAATCCAGATTACAATGGTCAATCTCTCAGTTTCAAACCAAACAAAACGAGAATTTCTCGGATCAGAGCTCTCGCCTAACTACTAATGTAGTGTTGAATTTATTTAATCTCCCACAAAGAAAAAATACTACAATTATGATCTCTAATCTATAAATAATCATGAACTACCTGACCCACTAGTCTTTCCTGTAAAGATTGTCTATCAAAAAAAAAAAACTCAAATCATCCTATACAACCATGGACGATCCCAAAAATGTTATGAAAGCAATTTTGAACCATATTTGTTTTCAATTTTATGCACAGCGTATAACATCTTTGCATAAAAATTTCCTTCATTTATCTTAAATTTCTATCTATAGGCTTATAGCATATCATTACTAAAATCACTTTCACGCTAAGAGATCGTAAGTTTGATCCGTACCGTAGTAGTATTAAAAAAGAGTTTTATATCCTATGCCCTATTTAGATAACATCCACAAACAAATCAAAATAAGTTTCAGAGATGAGTACCTGAGGAGGCGTTGAGGAGGAGGAGGGGACGGCCGATGACGGAGATTCAAATGACTTCCGTTATTGCGATTAATAATACCATTACCACTTGCGTAATTAGAGCCGTCTTTATCAGCTCTACCAACCCGGCGGTCGACCCAGTGGAGCGAACCGTTGGGTTCTTCCTTGACCTGAACTTTCATACACCGAAGGCGCTTTCGATTTCCCCACTGCAAAACAAAATCCGACGCCGTTTGCCTTGCGAAGTCGGTTATATTGGAACCACCCTCCTGGTCTCCGGTTCTACGAGTACTATTAATATTACTTCTCAATGAATCTTTCTCCATCTCCTTTTTGTACACCTGTCTCAACCCATCAAAAAAATAATAATAATAATAATATTATTATTATTATTAGCCAAAAATAAAGACAAACCAGGTCACTAAAGCAACCCCCACAGTTCAGGTAGGTTCTATGAAACTCCTGCTAAATTCAAACAAATCAATTCAAATTGAAAAAGCAATTATGACCAAAAGAAAAACAAAATTCTAAATCAGAAAATAATTTGCAGTGTGGAAAACAAAAATCAAGATCAGCTTCTCTGGGCAGCACTGAATTTCAAAGAGTCAATTCGGCCAAAACTACGAGGTCGAAGGTTTTCGCAAAGAAGCTGAACTTAGAAAATAGAAAATATTTGAAAAAATAGCATTATTTGAAGATGAGAACGAAAATAAAGAAGAATGACCTGAATCGAAAGATTCTTTCCGATCACTGCTAATTTCAGGGAAACGAAACCAGAAACAGAAACTGCAAATCTGGATTTTGCGGTCTCTTAGATTTGCTCGGATTTCAAATGATTTTCATGCAAGTACTACTACTCGGATACGGAACCACGCACCCTTCAGAATCAAACCGAGCCTCAAATTCACTTATCTCTGACAAAAATCTACTTCGGATTTTTCTAACCAATGTTGCTGATGAGAAATCAGTTAATTTATCACCAAAAACACCTCGTTTTGACGAAATGAGAATGTACCTGTGAAACAAGAAACCAAACAAATCGCGTGGTCATGTTCTCGGTTACTCTTGAGCTCCACAGAGACACAAGATTGGAAATCATTTTTAATTACCCACCGGAATCTGCTTCTAGCTGCGAGACATGGATCTTCGAGGATTGCTTTAATCCGGGTTTTGTTTAAAATTCGACTGTTTGGTCAGTGAGAAAAAGCGAGAAAATGTCAGGGAAGAGAGTTGATAGAGAACCGCGAAACTGCAAACAGAGTCTCTCTAGTTGATTGTGTTTTCGTAGGAAGTATTAGTGACCGTTGATCTAAATCTAACGGCTTCTATTCATTCTATTGAACCGTCCTGTCTAATCCGTTTTATTTCTGATCTGTTACGCTTTTGGTTCACCTCACGGTGCTCGTCAACGGAATCTCTAGTATTTTTTTATTAATAAACAAATGTAGTTTTTTAACATTTAAGAATTAAATCCGGGCGATTTCTGCGATATTATTAATATATTTTTATTTTTTATAAATATTAAAAATTTTATAATTTAAAAATTGATTAAAATTAAAATAAAATAATAAAAATTGAGTGAATATAACGGTCATATTATTTCGAAGAATATCATATTAAATTTTAAAAGATTTTTTTGTAAACAACATTTTGAACACAGTTTGAGGAATTGTCTTCTTTGTTACATATCAAAATCTTCAATCCAAATTTGCTTCTAACTATTGAAATAGCAACATACATTTGTCCGTAGGTGAAAATAGATCGAGGCAGATATAATCCAACATTCGTTAATGATTGACCTTAACTTTTGTTGATCGTCATTTCAAAGGAAAGAACTAATAGAAACTGTCTCGTTAGAATTGAAAAGGTTATCTGATATTTGATGGAGTCAACACTAAGCGACAAGAGAGAGATGAAAACTCGGCCACCCACATGATTACCAGTTATAATTTCTACTTCAGTCAAATGTCTTACAAGTCGAGATACAATTAACCTTGTACCATTGTAAAGCCCTGCAGATTGATTTATATTTCAGAGCAACATTACTGGTACACCCACCTTCAATGTCAATTTGTGATTTGATCATCCTGAAACAGATATATTGTTCAAAAACTCAGAAGTATAAACATCTTCATTAAAGCTTGAATATGCATCCACCTTGCATATATTGTTTGAACTTAGATAATATACCTCTTCTCCTGACCATGTTAACATCATATGACCATGTTATCATTCACCTTATCGACAACTTCTAATGTAAGAGAAAGAATGACACGTTATTCCAAATATCTAACATCTCGTGCATTCTCTATAAGATTAGGATATGCACTGTCAACAATTGCTCTAAGTGGATCATTAGAATCTCTAATGAGTATATCATCCGATGTATGAAAATTAATTACACCATCATTTACCTCGCCCACTTAGCCATCACCACTATTCAAAATCCATTCTGAAAATGATCTCATCGTATCAGCATTTGTATTTGAATTGGCAGTTTGCAATCTCATGTTTTTAGTTAATTTTGGAACCTTACAAAATCTCCATAAATTGGAAGAACTGAGAATGGTCGACGCAACTTGTTATCGACTACCTTTTGGAATTATGGGCAATATTTGTCTGAAGTTCCCACTGAAAATAACTATTCCACTGAAAGGTATTTCCATGCTTCAAACCAGTCAATGCTTCAAACCAATGTTTGTGTACCATCAGTACTTCATCCCATATGATAAGCAAAGTTTTGTCAATAAGTTCAACTCAGTCACTTTTTTGTTTAACGTTGCATATTGAATCTTCATTGGCACACAATGGTATAAAAAATCTAGAATGAGCAGTCCTACCACCAAGAATAAGAAGAGTTGTTATACCACTTGATGCTACATTAAGAATAATTTTTCCCCTAGATCTTAGAGCAAAAGATAAAGTTCTTCATATGAACGTGTTACCAGTTCCTCTATGGCCATACAGAAAGAAAACACCGCCTTCATCTTTGGCAACAACACCCATGATAGTTTCAAATACATTCATTTGCTCGTCATTTAGGGATGAAAGAAGGTTTATATACCCTTCTTCCATTGCAAAATATGTCATAAAAAAGCATCTTGTATTAACCTATTCCTCCCTTCATCTAACAACGATAAATCTGGATATGGCAACAGAGGGAAACATGTTAAGTTGTTGCCTTTACGATTCAATATCTTTTCTATTTCAGGAAGTGCATATTTTTTTATTTGATCATTGGACATTTGCAAATCTAATAATATGACATAAATAAAAAAAAAAGTGTTAAACAATTATATGTATTTGTTAATCATTTATTTAAAAATGTGAAAAGGTAAAAAAAAAACATGTAAAAACATACCTGGGTTATTCAATATCTTACGTTGGAGGCAAACAATATCTTCTACTAATAGGTGCCAAGTATTCAGTCTTGATTAATGGTGAAGTTGTTGGTCCCATCATACCCAAAAGAGTCCTCAGATAGGGCGATCCACTATCTCCGTATCTATTTATCTTTTGTGTAGAAGGTTTATCAGCTGCTATCAGACAGGCAGAGGTTGTTTGGAGAAATTTTTTGAGATGATTTTGTTGAGTTTGGAAAGTAAAAGCGAAAGCGAGTTGAAATAAACTGAGAAAACAACACTACAATTTATAGTGGTTCGACCAGCCTTACCTACATCCACTACCTAAGTCTCACCACTTAGGATTTCCACTATATCGGTAATTGATTTCGGCTCAATCCAATAAAACCAATACAACGAGGTTGATTCCGACTCAACACCTCTAAGACCTACACAATGTTGTTTTCCTTAAACTCACAACAAACCTCTACAATTTTATTTTTTTATAGGATTATAACAAACTTCTACAATGTTGTTTTCTATAGGCTTACAACAAACCTTGCTCATGCTCTCAAAGTGTTTGTAAAAAGATTTACAAAAAATGAAAGCTCTATGCTATAGTTGAATGTATGATATTGAAGTTTGAATTTTGATCTCTATCTTGATTTGGTGTTCTTGATGGTTGAATTTGATTGGAGTTTTGACACAATGATTTCTGAAGTTGTTCAACATGTTTTTGGCATTCTCTTGATGTATTTATAACATTCTCATATCATATGATTGTTGCCTTGAAGAAACTAGCCGTTGGAGTTCATTTAATGCAGTTGCAGCTTTCTGGATCCTTCACACCGTATGTTGCAATACGTCTTACGTACGTTGATCATGCTAAGTTCCAGTTAACTTACGTTGTGCATCTTCTGACGTATGTTGATCACGTCAGCTTCCCAGTTAATGTACGTTGCTCTTTTCTCTACGTACGTTGTTCACCTTTACTGCGTGCGTTATGAATGTATAACATACACTGTTCTTGATTTGGAATGATCCATTAGCCTCTGTTTTCTTTCTGCGCCACGTTTACGCACTTTGTAAATGTCTCTACGTACATTGTTGTCAATACGTACGTTGTGGCTTTGTCAACGTACGTTGACCATGTAACTTCTAGATAACGTACTTCATCTTCTCTTCAACGTACGTTGCTCACTTTGTAGAGCTTTGTTTTGCAACTCTAAGCTTTCCAAAGTGATTAACTTCAACTCAAACGTTTTGTTCATCATCAAAACCTTTTGTACATCATCAAAACATAGAAGGAACTTAATATTGATCATCAATGATCCAACAATCTCCCCCTTTTTGATGATGACAAAACTTTGAAGAATTAATGGCTGCATCAAAGACAACACCATTGATCAAGGATTCCATCATTGTCATTTGATTAGTATCTTGTAAGAGTAAATACGAAAAATTTTCTATTCCTTTCAATCAACCATATAACACTCTCCCATTTTTTGTCGTCAATCAGAAAATTTAAGAATTGATCAAAATATTTACTCCCTCTTTCAAAAACAATTTATGTATATAACAAAAATAGTCTTTCCCATTATTTGTTTCAAAATAATGCACATGTATGAATTAACATAATTAAAAATTCATGCAAATAGAAATAATCAAACAAGAAATAAAAATTTCATGAAATATAAAAGAATGAGATTTTAAGGAGTACCTAGTATGCCGAAAGGCATATATTGGCAGATGGATCTCCATCATCGCTTGAAGAAGAACTATAGTCTCTTCTTTTTCTTTTTCTTCTTTTTCTCCTTTAACCTCCCCATCTCCTTTTGTTGATTCTTTTTGTTTTTCAACAACTTCTCATAAGTTGCTATCCTTTTAGAGTAGTATTTTAGCTTTTCATCCAAGTTCATTTCTTCTTCACTCTCCTCTTTTTGAAAATGAATGGAAGCTTTCAATGCCTTGACATGCTTCGATATTCCATCTCTTGACTTTAGCACAATTTCATAGTTTATGAGTGACCCAACTAAAGCACTAAACTCCAACGAGTTTAAGTCTTTGGACTCCATGATGGTGGTGACCGTTGCATTCCATTCTTGAGGCAAAAATCTCAAAATATTCTTCACCTTATCGCTATTAGAGATTGGTCTTCCAAAAGAGGCGAGACCATTTGTAATTTCCGCAAAGCGATCAAGCATGTTATTAATGCTTTCATCTTCTCTCATGGTGAATAACTCATAGTCATGTAGAAGCATATTAATCTTGGTTCCCTTGACTTGAGTTATGCCTTCATGAGTAATCTCAAACATTTCCCATATCTCATTGACATGCTCACAAGAGGAAATTCGATTGTACTCTTCTTGACTTAAAGCATAATATAATAGTTGAGTAGCCTTGGAGTTTATACTAAGACACTTTCAATCTTCATCTTTGAAGTCTTTATACTCTTTAGGTGCATCGTCTTCATTCTTGGGAATTTTAGGGCCAAGAACAATCACCTTCCATAGCTCAATATTATATGATTGGATGAAAATAGTCATCCTTTTCTTCCAAGAATTAAAATTTGAGCCATCAAATAAAGGAGGGATATAAAGAGAAGCACCAGATACACATGGAGGAGAAGGACCAAAATCTATTTTGTTGATGTGGATCTTTGTTCCAAGGTTTTTAAGCCTTATTCAACGGAGACCAGCTCTGATACCACTTGTTGGAGAATTTTCCCAGGGATGTCTTTGTTGAGTTTGGAGAGCAAAAATGAGTCGAAATAAAGAAAGAAAACAACACCATAATTTATAGTGGTTCAGCCAACCTTGCCTACGTCCACTACTTAAGTCTCACCACTTAGAATTTTCACTATATCGATGATTGATTTCTGCTCAATCCAACAAAGCCAATACAACGAGGTTGATTTCGGCTCAACACCTCCAATGCCTACACAATGTTATTTTCCTTAGACTTACAACAAACCTTTACAATGCTATTTTCTATAGGCTTACAACAAACTTCTACAATGTTGTTTTCTATAGGCATATAACAAATCTTTCTCACACTCTCAAAGTGTTTGTAAAAAGATTTATAAAGAATGAAAGCTCTATGCTAGAGTTAAATGTATGAGATTGAAGTTTGAACTTTGATCTCTAGCTTGATTTGGTTTTCTTGATGGTTGAATGTGATTGGAGTTTTGGAACAATGATTTCTGAAGTTGTTCAAAACATTTTTGGCCGCCTTCTCTTGATGTATTTATAGTATTCTCATGCCATATGACCGTTGCCTTGAAGAAACTAGCTGTTGGAGTTTATTTAATGCAGTTGCAGCTTACTAGATCCTTCACATCGCACGTTGCAATATGTCTTACGTACGTTGATCATGTTGAGTTCCAGTTAACATACGTTGTGCATCTTCTGACGTACGTTGATTACGTCAGCTTCCCAGTTAACATACATTACTCTTTTCTCTACATACGTTGTTCACCTTTACTGAGTGCGTTGTGAATGTATAACGTACGTTGTTCTTGATATGGAATGATCCAATAACCTCTGTTTTATTTCTACGCTACGTTTATGCACTTTGTAAATGTCTCTACGTACTCTGATCATGCACCTTGTGGCTTTGTCAACGTACGCTGATCATGTAACTTCCAGATAATGTACTTCATCTTCTTTGTAACATACATTGTTCACTTTGTAGAGCTTTGTTTCACAACTCTAATCTTTCCAACGTGTTTGACTTCAAGTCAAACATTTTGCTCATTGTAATAACTTGATTTTTCTGACCATTTTTTTCCAGTAATTTTTCCGTTGAAATTTTTTTCAGATTAATTTTAGTTTGAAATATCATTAAATTAATTAATGATATTTTGGAGTGTTGAATTTTTGTTGGTGTTAATAGAATTTTTGAAGTGTATTGGGGAGTTAAATTGAGTGAAAATTTGTTGGAAATGGAAAAGGAAAGAAAATTGGAAGAAAGTAAATCAGGAGGCTGAACTACAGGTCGTTCAACATTTGGTCCAAACGGCGTGTCGTTTGGCTTCTTGTATGCAATGTCATTCGGGTGATAAGAAAACGACTCGTCGTTCACTAGAGTAGGGGGCTGTAGTTCACGCGGTCGTCTGTGTGAGTGATTATGGCTGCGAATGACAAGTCGTTCAACTTGTTTGGGGGTTAATTCCTTTGGTAGCAAAACGACCTGTCGTTTGGTGGATATTTTAAAACCCAACAGCCCAAAATTTTTCTTCTCTTCTGCATGTTTTCTCTTCTTCTTCCTCATAACACCACACACTCTCTCTCCTGACTCTATCTCTCATCTCAGCCTCTCTCTCCCATCTCTCTCTCTTCCTCGTCAGCCGTCCTTGTCTCCCGAGGTAATCTCTCTCTCTCTCTTTCCTCTTTTCTTTGGTCATTTTTCTTGCATTTTAGGAGAGTTTGGCCGGATGTGATTTTTGAATTTTCAAGTGTTTTTTGGATGATTTTTTGATCGATTTTTTTGCGGGTTTTGATGGGGTTGGCTTGTAGAACATGGATGTATGTTGAAAATGGAGTTTTGAATGGTTTTTATGAAAAGGGTATTTCAGTCCGAATCGATTTTGAACGTTTGGCTTGGTTTTTGGATGAACCGATGTTAGATTTGGACTCCTTAGGTGATTTTGAGTTGAATGGTATGGTTGAAAACTTTGGGTTATGCTTGGATTGGGATTAAGGACCATTTGGTGTAGTCTTGTAACGAAAGGACCAAAAACTGAAATTTTGCATAATTCTGAGTATTTTGGAGGACTGAATATGATATTTGACATTTCAGGGACTGAAATATAATTTATGATAAGTGTAATGGCAGATTTGTAATTTCAAAAAATTGAGAGAGTATTTATGATTTTAAATTATTTAGAGGACTAGTTTAAAAATTCTGAAAAATTTGGAGACTAAGTCATAATTTTTCGACGTCTGTAGGACTAAATGATAATTTTCCAAAGTTTGGGGACTGATCAATAATTTTGCATCGAGGTGAAATAATTGGATTATTATGTTAGATTTTGGGTCGAAATGGATTTTCGGGGCTTGTTGGAGTGTTCGAGTTGCATATGTATTTGCACGTATTTCGGTACAAATCACAGTACCATATCTGATCTGTGTATGTATTATATGTTCTAGCTCTGTGAGATTTCTAAGGTGACCAGTCATTCACCGGTGGATCGTGCTCGGGATTATTTGCTTGTGGTAGCACTTTAGACACGTAGGCTGTGTCCTCTAAATTCCGTATATATTTTTGTTGTGCTGAACTTGGAATGAAATTGAAGTAATTAAAGGATTGGAATTCTTAAAAATATCTGATGTGTGTGAAAATCTATGTTGTGGAAATTAAATTTTATCTAAGAATTTTGATGGTTTTTTAAAATAAATATTATGGTTTAATATTTATTATAATTTTGGTAATAAACATTATGTTATGGATTTTAAGGTATATTCTATAGAAATTATTCTTCCTGGATTTAAAAATATTTTGAGACAAATGATTCGTTCTGTAATAAATATATTTTCTATGGATTTTATGTTCTGAAGTAAATAAAATGATTTTCTGCAGTAAATATTTTGTCTGAAAGTGATTGTATTTTGGTATAAATATTCTGTTCTGCACTTTGAATATTTTGAATAAATATTTCAATGTTTTGGGCAAAAATATTCTGATATGGGACACCTTGTTACAAGGCATAGTAACCTTTGATATATTAATACTCTGTCAAAACCTTCGTTGCCCGGGTAAATGGGTGACCATGTATCCGGCCAGATGCATGCTCTGTTCTGGTGGCAGAGTCTATAATACTATTATGTATTCTTTGTATATATACTATGTTCTAGTCTCATATTATGACTCTGTTATATATATATATATATATACTCTGATACTGTCTGAATGCTTTTCAGAAAAATATTTTGAACTACACTTTTTGAAATGTTTGGAACTATTTCTGAAAGATATCTAGATATTTGACTATGAAAATACGACGGTATTCAAGTCTGAAAATAATTTGAAAATCATATTTGACATAGATTGAGTATTTATCTCCTAAAATATTTGAGTATTGTTCTTTGGAATATATTCGGAAGTGAATGTAAATTTCAGAAAAATATTTGAAAGGAAAACATTTTGTTATTTTGGGATTTGAGAAAAATTAAACATGTTATTTAAATTTCTTCATCTAAATAATTACAATAATTGTCTGTTGTCTGCTCTGTATGCAAAAAGGTTTGCAAAGTGGATTTTGAACTAATTTATTTATATATACGAGTGTGTGTATATATATATATATATATATAATATTATTTCGCTATATACGTGCATGTGGTAGTTTTCGAAAACGTTTTCAAAACCTTTTTGAGGAGCATGTGCCGCTCTATTGTGTTATCCGCTCATTAGAGAATCTTACCCCTATTATTTTTCTTGTCTTTGTTCTACCTCACTTTTTGGGTGATCTTGATAGCAGACGTTTAGCTCTTCCGCGCTCAGTGAGTGCCCTATTGTTCGGGTTGAATTTTCTGTTATGTTAGTTACTCCACACCGGGTAGTGGGTTATGGGCTTGTATTTGTTAAATAATGTTTAACGTATTTTACTTGAACTATTATTTAATAATTTGGTATTATTACTATATTTTAATAATATTCGAAAATATTGTTTTCGAAAAAC
>CAODLS011480691.1:0-10971 GCA_948243855.1 Flueggea neowawraea | reverse complement strand
TAATCAATGAATGAAATGTGAACTTCTATGCCACTTTCCATAACCCATATCATATCTTTTTATATCCAACATAATGCACCTCAAACTTGGTGAAGTTGACCATATTATTGTTTCTTCTCCAGAAGTTGCGAAAGAGGTAATGAAAACTCACGACGTCATCTTCGCGCAGAGGCCTTTCCTTCTTGCTGCAGACATGGTGGGATACAACTCTGTTAACATTGCATTTGCTCCTTATGGGGATTATTGGAGACAGATGAGGAAGGTCTGCACTCTGGAGCTGTTGAGCTCAAAGCGAGTCCAATCTTTTAAATCGGTCAGGGAAGAAGAGATCGAATCTTGTTAGATATATTTCTTCTAAAACAGGAAGTGTGATCAACATTAGCAAGCTGATATGTTCTCTGACATATGGCATCACTGCGAGAGCCGCTTTCGGCGAGAAATGCAAAGATCAAGATGAGTTCATACCAATGGCGCAAGAACTCATGGATGCTTCAGGTGGGTTTAGCATTGCTGATGTGTTTCCTTCTGTTAAAATTTTGCACAGGGTTGGTGGGATGTTGTGCAGGCTCGAAAGGTTGCATCAAGAGATGGATAAGATTTTAGAGAAGATTATTAATGCACACAAAGTAAGAAGAAGAGTAAGTGCAAAACTTGGTGATGAGAGAGCTGTAATTGATCTTGTGGACGTCCTTCTCGATCTTCAAGATCATGGAGACCTTGAATTCCCATTAGAATCTGACAACATAAAGGCAGTAATTCTGGTAAGTAGTACTTTTTGAAGTATCTTAGCTTGAGTAAAATGAGATTATTGGCATTATAGATTAATTTCTCCTGAATTGTTAACTATTTTGGTACCAAGTCACTAAACTAATTATCATTCACTAGTAATCTACGAATAATTATTGTTGTTTTAAATCCGTGAACCATTAATAATTCCGGCCTAAAGTTCTTGAACCATAATTTTGATTTAAAGTTAAAATTAGCCGTGTTTAAGGGACTATCTAATTTATTGAGTCGAGATTTGACCTCCTAATTACAATACTGGAATCATATCTCTAGTAAATGTTCAATTATTCTTTCTACGAGCAAAAAAGAACTGAATTTTGTTAATGTATACAGTCACTATCAATTCATCAATGTAATTGTTGAATTTCAGGACATGTTCATTGGTGGGGGCGAAACTTCGTCTATAACGGTGGAGTGGGTGATGTCTGAGATGCTGAAAACCCCAAGAGTGATTAGAAAAACACAAGAAGAGGTGAGACAAGTTTTTGGTAAGAAAGAATTTGTTGATGAATCGTGTTTAAGTGAACTAAATTACTTGAAGTTGGTAATAAAAGAAACTCTAAGATTACACCCTACTCTTCCAATGCTACTTCCAAGGGAATGTATGGAGAAATGCAAGATTAGTCGTTACCAAATACCTAAAAGTTACAAAGTAATTGCCAACGCTTGGGCAATAGGAAGAGACCCAAATTACTGGAACGAGGCAGATACATTCTTTCCTGAGAGGTTTCTTGATAGTGGTGTTGATTACAGAGGGAATAACTTTGAGTATGTTCCATTTGGTGCTGGAAGGAGAATGTGTCCAGGTATCTCCTTTGGTTTGGCTATTGTAGAGGTCACGTTAGCAAATCTTTTGAGAAAATTATTGGCTACAGTTGGTGTATGGTTTTATCTATGCACTAAGTCAATCAAAAAAGAGAATTCAAATTGAAATATGTTTTAAAGTGGATCCAGTTAGAGAATTCACTCTCTTGATTAGCTCAAAAGCCATACACCAAGTGTAGCAAAAAAATTTCCAATCTTTTGTACCATTTTGATTGGAAACTTCCAGGTGGGATTAAGCCAGAAGATCTTGACATGGATGAACTTTTTGGTGCTACTGTCAGAAGAAAGAATTTTCTGAATTTGATTCCTGTCCAATGTAGTCGTCATTAATTCCTTTGTTTCATAACAATCATAAAGGGGATATTGATTGGAAAATAATCTATATGTCAGGTCTCAAAGTTGTAATAAAATTTTACATGTTTTATTTTGGAAAAAAATTATAAATATTGAAGTTATTTTAAGGAAATTATTTCTACTTTTATTGTAAGAATTTAATATTTTTTTTCAACTTGGCCAAGAAATACTTATAAAAAAACTTGGCCAAGTTGAAAAGAATATTATTAAAAAAACACATGAGGATATCATTTTTGCTCGAAGACCCTTCACGAGGCACATTTTATCTAAGACCCTTCATTTTTGCTTATTTGTTCAATAATTATTATTAAATGTGAATTTGGAATTTTAGACAATGGTTTAGGACTGATTGATGTTGAAGTCCTCAAAATATCATTTTCTCACACTACAAAAGTTTGGTCCTCTTCCCCTTTCTTCCTCTGTCCAGTTTGATAAATATCCAACTTAGATTAAAGTCGCACAGTAATAAGGGTGCTCATGGGTCGGTTCGGGTCGAAGATCTCCAAATCTCCGTAGCCGAACTAAGATCCGAAAATCTGAAAAATCTAGAACTGGAGCAAAGCCAAAGTTTCGAAATAACAGAACTGAAATACCCGAATTTTTGGGACAGTTCGGTATGATTCTTCAAGACTTTTGTATCATAGAAAATGAGAAGATTTTGGTTTGGTTCTCAGAGTTTTTTTCTCAAATTTCAGAGTTTTTTTCAACAAATTCAACCTGAATATTAAAAAAAAAACCCACCAAGCATATCAATTACAACTTAAATACAAACAAATTACACAACATAAAATTAAATTACTAATACAATCAAAGGCAATATAAATCTCATCAGTCATATGTCAAACAATCTTGTTTCAGCGTTACAGTTTGCTCTAGTATTAATGCGTTATTAGCTGAACTTGAACTTTTATCTTATGATCAGTGAACATTAATTTTGCGTATCATTTACAAAGTACTAATGTAGCAACTTTTTTTTCCCCCACATCAGCACTTTCACTGAACCATCTTAGTAGTTCGCCTTGCCAATTAACTTTAGTTGTGATTTTGCAAAAAAAAAAAATGACATGTAAAATGCTAATGTTTTAAAAAGGTGTCATATTAGCGTTTCCATTTGGAGGGAAAATAATAATATGATGAGGAACCCTAAAGTGATGGAAAAAGCTCAAGCACAAGTAAGATGTGTCGGTTATTAAAGAAGCACTCAGATGGCACCCGCCCTTTCCTCAACTGCTTCCGAGAGAATGTAGCGATAAATGTGAGATTATTGTTAGGAGATACCTACCAAATCCAAAGTCATTGTGAATGCATGGGCTATGCATGGGAGAGATCCAAATTATTGGGTTGAAGCTGACAAATTCATTCCAGAGAGATCTCTCGATGGTTTATTGGATTATAAAGGAATTAACTTTGAGTTTATTCTATTTGGCGCTGGAAGGAGAATGCGCCCAGGAGTATTGTTTGGTATGGCTAGTTTTTTTTTTTCAAAAGTCAGAGAAACAAAAATCAGTGACCACATCATCATCCCAACTAGGTTGACACTATCTTAAATATTTCTTTATACTCTCATTCTTTGACTATTATTAAAATTAAATGAACATGAATATTAACAAAATACAACTTGTAGATAATCAAACAAGCTCAAGGCTAGTTTACAAGGTGAAAATGTTCATTTCTACTAATATCATCATAAAACATACCTGAGTAGAAAGGCGCTAATGAAGTCCACCAATGTTCCTGTATGGCTAATGTTGAGTATGCACTATCAGAATTGTTTTACCATTTTGATTGCAAACTGCCGAGTGAAACCAAGCCCCAAACACTTGATATGGCGGAGTCATTTGGCACCACGGTTACAAGAAAAAACGATCTCGTGTTAGTTCCTATTCCACATATTCCCTACCCAAATATAGTATAATGAACCTGTTAATCCATGTGTCACAAAAACAATCATCTTAAAGATTTGATGAAAGTAGCAATTACAAATATATAAGGACAAATAATTCCAAAATTATAGTCCACTTTCTTTCCTTTTTTCCCTCCTACGAGGTGGTCTGACGGAAATAAGAATTGTCTTTGTGTCTTTCATTCAGTTCAAGACATACTCGTCTTTTTGGTTGTCTTAGATATTTTCACGTCAATTAGTTAACACCAGCTTCTAACAGATATTATAATGAGTATTCTTCAACTACTATCGAACAAAGAAACATTTTACGATATAAAGTATTTGTATATATAATCATGTTCAACAAAAATATATTGCTACCAATAATTCCGCTCCCCTTTTCATTAAAAAAAGTAATCCACTTTCTTTTTAGATGCATATGATCCACTTTTTATGTATATATTTGACTTTTCAGAATTTGCATCGAGTCCATTTTTCAGTTGTATTACTTGTCACACATTAATTTGTCGCCACATCTAAAGTTGTGTTTTTATATCTGCAAACTAGGCAAGAAGTTTCCAGCTCTCGACCCCACAAAACTATATAATATGTTCTCTGCCTCGACTGGATAACGAGTTACGTGGTTAAGAGACTGCCACATACGCTCCTATTAGCAGTTTATACATAATTTTGTTTGAGTTGTCGCACATTGGATCTCCAATTAGAATAAATAAACTAACTTATAAGAAAATAGACGATTACATTAAAATTAATTATATTTAACATTATTTAATTTCAATTGTTTGATCAATATAAATATATATATTTTTTATACATACTATACGTTAAATTGTTATTTAGAAAAAAATATAATATAAAAAAATAAGTTATATTTGTAGTGAAATCTTTATTATATGTATAAAATTTTATGATAAGTATAATATTTTTATTCATTCAATTAATTAAATTAAGATTTGAAAAATATTTATAACGAGTTACGTGGTTAAACGACTGCCACATACGCTCTTATAACATAATTTTGTTTGAGATGTCACACATCTCCATCTTAGTTAGAATAAATAAAATAACTTATAAAAAATAGGCAATTATATTAAAATTAATTATATTTAATATTATTTAATTTCAGTTGTTTGATTAGTATAAATATGTTTTTTTATACACGCTACATGATAAATTACTATTTAAAAAAGATAATACAAGAAAAAATAAGTTGTATTTATAGTAGAATCTTTATTATATGTGTAAAGTTTTATCACATGTATAATATTTTTATTCATTCAATTAATTAAATTAAGATTTAAAAAATATTTATAATAGAGACTTTATTGTTTTAAATAAAATTATATTCATAATTTTTCACATTTATACATATTTTGAAATAAAAGTGGTTTCTAAATTTTTTTTATTTAATGAATTGAATATTTCTTTACAATGAGTATATATAAAAAATTACTATTTAGAACCAAATAAGGAAAAAATAAATTTTTTAAAAAATATTATAAAAGATGTTATGCTTTTGGATCTCTTATTCTTTTTTTTTTTGTATTTGGATATAAAGTTTCACTACAAAAAACGGTGATATGTAAAAAAATCAATTTTTATTAATAAATCCATACTGATTTTGTTTAAAAATAAAATTACTCATAAAATGCCAATTGTGATCATAAATTGTTACCACTAACGTTTATATTATTGTATATTTGTCAAATAAAATTTATGCCTACTGCATTGGCGTATAAAAAATATTGTCGTATAGCACTTCATTAATGGACTAATTGGAAAAATGGCAATGAATATGCTATATACAAAATAATAAAAGTTCAATGACCATATTAAAAACTGGCGGTGAAGGTTTACCCACCATATTATATACGTACTTGATCATTATATGTTTGTTCTCGTGTTTTAGAAGTCTAAAAAATAATGTCTTTTACCCCGTGATGGTAGCCTGGCGGAAGGGGATCTCGACCCTTATTCACACGGCGCATGTTCGAGTGGGAGTGACGTTAAACCAGGTAGTCATGGTTGCCGAGGATTCATGACGCGCATTAGAGCAAATGGTCCCTCTGAAACTTGCTTCACTGAGGTGTTACGGTGACTGTACTAGCGTACAGACCCAAGTCCTCTTCCGATGTAGCTATGACTCTGGAACATTCCGTAGCAGAGAAATAATACATGCATAGTAACGTCCAACATGAATATGCTACTAATGGTTGCCCCGACTCTCTTTTTTCTAGTAAAAAAATAATAATGTCTTTTGAAGCAATTTTTTCTTCTAGTTTATTATTCCAAATGACGATAAATAAATTATTTTCACCAAATTTTTAGTTTTGCTTTAGTTGTTGAATGATAGAATTATATGCGATTTTTTATGACCAATTATCAAATATAACGTACTGTAGTAGATAAAACTTCTATTTGAATTAGGACATAAGATTGGTTTGATAATAATTTAGGCTTTCCACCAAATTTTTAGTTTTGATTTAGTAGTTCAATGATAGAATTATATGTAATTTTGTATGATCAATTATCAAATATAACGTGATTGTGTTAAATATAACTTCTACTTGAATTAGGACATATATAAGAACCATTTGACAATAATTTAGGTTTTTCACCAAATTTTTAGTTTTGACTTAGTAATTAAATGATAGAATTATATTTAATTTTTTATGACAAATTATCAAATATAACGTGATTGAATTAAATATAACTTCTGTTTGAATTAGGACATATATAAGATTAGTTTGACAATAATTTAGGCTTTTCACCAAATTTTTAGTTTTGCTTTAGTAGTTCAATGATAGATTTATATGTAACTTTTTATGACCAATTATCAAATATAGCGCTATTGTATTAAATATAACTTCTATTTGAATTAGGACATATATAAGATTCGTTATCTAATAATAAGATTTAGTAGTAATACAATAAAAGTGTAGTTTAAATCATTAATTAAAAATATATTTGACTTTTTAACATAGTATAGATAAGTCATTTTATTTATTTAATTAAAAATTGAACTTTTGATTATAACTCTGATAAATTATAGATTTAAGAGTGTTGGGCGCATTAATGAGGTCGAACATGTGTCATGCTTAGGTGATGTCGTCACTGAAGACATTAAATGCTAGGTTCATGCAAGTGGATGATAAAGGATCCGAAATGATTTTTCACACAAACGCTAAAGACGAGCATGTGCGAAATAGCAATGTTCTCAAAAGACTTGGAGAACACAACGTTAGATAATTTTTGGTCTATGATTTAAATAATATTTTAAAGAGCGGAAGCGGCTTAAAAAAAGTGAGAAAATCAACACAATATTTATAGTGGTTTAATAAATTTTGTTTACGTTTACTACTTAAATCTCATTTAGACTTTTTACTATCTCAATGATTAATTGCGGCTCAATCCAATAAGGCCAAAACAACGAAGTTGATTACGGCTCAACACTACAAAGGCCTACAATGTTGTTTTGCTTAGGTTCATAACAAATATTTCTCAATGTTGTTTTCTATAGGTTTACAACAAACCTTTACAATGTTGTTTTCTATAAGCTTACAACAATATTTCTCACACTTTTAAAGTATACATAAAATGATACAAAAGATTAAACTTTATACTAGAGTTTGGTTGTATGAAATTAATGCTTGAATCTTGATCTCTAACTTGATTTAGTGTTTTCAAAGTGAGAAATTGATAGAAGTATTAACACAAATGTTGCATATGTTATCCCACACTATTTCTGCATTGTCTTGATATATTTACAGCCATTCCATCTAATATGACTGTTGGTGCTAAAAAATATGACTGTTGGAATGTATTTCTATCTGTTGCAGCTTTCTAAAATAATGCTTTACTCGAGTGACATTTTTTACTGTACTCGATTTATTTAATATATGTATTACTCGAGTGATATTTATTTATTACTAGAGTGATATTTTTTAGTTAATACTGCAACACCTAAAATTCTTTTTTACTCAAATAATATATTAATTTAATCAAGTGGGTTAATATCAAACATATTTAAATACTAAAAAATTTAACTTAATTTTATTCATTATCAAAACAGATCTAATTATTGATCACCGAAACACACAAGTTCAGCCGACCTCGAGCATGCAATACTTGGACTGGTTAAATATCTTCTCTCCGGTAAGCCATATCGAATCTGAGAAAACCATTGGACGTGTGGCAATTTGACTAAAATCGAGGACAAAAGTTCTGAAAAGTACTAGTACTAAACATATTCCCAAAGAAAGTTGTCACGATGAAGACCGAATACACATTTCCACAACTAAGAAAGCTAAAGGTTACTAAAGCGTGGGAAGTTACATGACATGGGAGTTGAACATATTAGTTGACACTTTTACAAGAACGTAGGGCGAAAAGTTTGGAATAACCGCTGAGATCTTCCAGTATAAATGGTCAAAGAAAACACAGTGCAAAAGACACGTTATAGATCAAACTCTTACAATTTCGTTTCTTGCACTTTACTTTGTTTTCAGTTCTTTCATTTGCCTTAGTTATTGTTTGCTGTGAAGTATGGCAGAGTGTGGACATTCCCCTACTGCACAAATAAACCATTAAAACTTTACTTATTTTTATTTACTTGCTTTCCTTTACATTCCAGTGCATTTACTTACTTTCTTTTAATTGTTGATAGCGATGTGTGGTGATTAACGCCATCTTTTGACTGCACTTTTAATTCATAGTTGTACTGTTCAATTTAATGCAAGTAGTAGTCCTCAGTTACAGCTCCTTTACTGTCTCCGTTAGTTTTTACTTATTGCTCGGTTTATTTAATTACTCTTACTTTCTTCGCACTTAAAGTCATGCTGCTAAGCATTTTCGAACCCTTTTTAATTATATTTACACAGTCACTTCTCTTTTATTTCGTTCTTTACTCACCTTTGATCAATCCGAGTATACACACTCGTGCACACCATCCTCGGATTCCCCCAACAAAGAGCAACAGTAAGTAGTTTGTTTTTTTTCAATTGTTTGACTAGATTTTTTTTTTGAAGTTAGCGAAAAGAGAAGATTATTGGTTTACCGTTCAGTAATTTGACTGAATTTTCTTGACATGATTTATTTATGAAGTGCAAGCCTGTACACTTAGTGCTGTCAACAATGCACATCCAATTTTCTTTTTTTGAACTGTGGCAACAAGGCACATCTAAAGTTCCCTATAAATGCCATGCATATTGTAGCTCTTTCGCTCACACGACCACAAAAGACAAAACCAAACTACGAACGTATAACGGTATCTAATCTTTCTTTGAATTTTCTTTTTTTCCACCAAACGCTAGCTAGTGATCAAATATGAGAATCCAAGTCCTATCTTCCGCTGTCAGACGTTCAAGTTCTCGCTCATCTCCTCAAAACCAAACCACATGTAAAGCTATTTTTCCCAAAATTTCCTTCGAGAAACAAAAGCTAGTAGTGACCAATATGAGCATTCAAGTCCGATCTTCCAGCGCTGATAATTCTTCTCGCCATCTGCTGAATTCCATTCTGCGATATGGGGTGATCATTTCCTCTCTCATGTTTCCAATACCAATGTAAGCATTTTCAATTTACCATTAAAACGAAGTTCACATAGAGAAATTAAAAGCGTCCTAACATTTTGGTACTTTCTCGTCTGTGGCATGAATCAAAATAATTCATTATTTTTAAAATTTTATGATGCAGAATGATGACGCTTCAATGCTAGAACAGCACGAAGTGCTAAAAGAAGAAATGAGAAGTATAATAATGGATGTGATGAATGAACCCTCCAAAAATTTGCACTTGATTGATGCAATCCAACGCTTAGCAGTGGATTACCGTTTTAAAGATGAGATTGAAGTTGCATTAAAGAAGCTTTGTCATAATTTCGATGATGATGAAAATGATCTCAATACCGTTGCTCTTCGATTTCGATTGCTTAGACAATAAGGCATTCATACTTCTTGTAGTAAGTTTGTTAAATATTATTTTATCCGGTAAACTTAAATATACAATTGCTATGTTCACAAAGATTAATGTTATGTTCAAGTTAAAGTGCATGTATAATCCAACATTGATGATGATGCAGATGTTTTTGAGAAATTCAAAGATAACGAAGGAAACTTTAAGCAGAGCCTAATCAATGATATAGAGGGCATGTTAAGCTTGTATGAAGCTGCTCATCTTCGCATACGTGGAGAAGATATATTGGACAAAGCCTTGGCTTTTACTAGCACAAACGTTCAATCTATATTGCTAAGTGATAATGTAGAGCCTCATCTTAGGGAGCAAGTAAAGCATGCTTTGATTCGTCCCATCCGTAAGTGTGTTCAAAGGTTAGAGGGAAGGCACTGCATCAATGCTTACTCGGAAGAAGAGTCACACACCACAACACTTTTTAAGTTTGCGAAGTTGGATTTCAAAATTGTACAAAGGATGCATCAAAAGGAACTAATTGAAACTGCCATGTAAGTTCAACCTTTGTTGATCTTTATTATTAAGAAAATATATCTAGTTGACGAGTCAACACTACTTGACTAGGCTCTTGTCGAAACACTCTCTTCTGCTTTATTAAGACATTTGTATATGGATGCTTGATGGGATTTCTTCCCTTGTCTTCAATGTGGGATCAATCTAATTGAGTTGACACTGTTGAGTCCATATTATCATGGGGTTTACTTAGCTGAGTTTACATTGTTGAGATGTCACATTATACATGGAGCCAGCTAAAAAAAGATAACATAGTGGTTAAAAATTTTAAAATGTCTTTTTTTATAGTTGCTTCCCAAGAGATAAGTTTTAAACTATCTTATCAAGTGCTATTATATTATCTTCAAGTTATAAGAGTCGTAAATTTTTGTTTAAACCTCCTTTAGTGAATTAAAGGCTGAATATATGGTGAATTCACCAATGGGAGTGCAACTGTGCATCAGGTGGTGGAAAAGTTTGGATGTTGCAACAAGATTTCCATATGCAAGAGATAGAATTGTAGAGTGCTATTTTTTGGCAATGGCAATGTACTTCGAGCCACATTATTCTCTTGCAAGAAAGATGCTTGCAAAAATAATGGCCATTGGAACGATCATTGATGATACATATGATAATTATGCTAC
>CAODLS011480552.1:0-15864 GCA_948243855.1 Flueggea neowawraea | reverse complement strand
TTTTATACCTTTTGATTTTCTTTTTTTTTTGGCTCTCTTATTTTTTTTTTCCCTCAACCCTCTTTCTCTCGCGCTCTTCTCCTCCTCCTGTACTGCTCTCTCTCTGGAGGCGATGACGTCGGGGCATTCGCAATAGAGAGAAGATTTGCTAACGAAGCATGGACAACTGCATTGGAGAGGCTTTGAGACAGTTACGAACAACATGACTGGCAATTGTGAAAAGGGATGGGTATTCGTGAACGAACAATGGACTTTCGCAGACGGCACCATCATTGCTAGAGAGAGAGAGGCCGGTGGCGAGAAAGATGTTGTCATCGACAATGGAGTTACGTTAGAGAGGTGGCTGCGGGGGATGAGGCAGAGGAGATTCAGAGATTTCGAATCGGATGGGACGGTATCAGGACAAGTCGGAGATTCAGAGATTTAGAAAAGAAAAAACAGATTAAATGTAACTATAAAAAAAATCTAATTTCACTTATATCAAATCTACACCAAATACAATCAAGTACCCGACCAAAGTTTGAATGAATGAATCAAATTTATATCAACATAAAATAAATGTCATATTATAAAACTTTAGGTGCAAAACCTGAATGCAAATAGTGAATATAATCTCTTGGATCAAGTTTAGCTCTTTAATCGGTATTCAAATGTGAAGTGCGAGTGTGACTGCAACTGCTTGAAAGTTAAAGTTAGAGTGGCTACATCAAGATATAAAAGCAAGAGTTGAAAAGAATGAGTCAAAGGTTAAATTAGAGCTCCTTCTGTTTATTTGTGGCAATTTTCAAAAGATGGGTCCATAAAAACTACATCGTTTTTAACATGAAATGTATCAAATAATGTATCCACAATCGTCCCATGTAATAATTTCAGGCCGGTTTGATTCAAAAAAAGTCAAAAATCAATGATTCTTTTCAGTTCTAATCCTTTCGATCTAGATATTCATTTCGGTAATCTCTAATTTATGTGAGCAACACTTTGAAACAGGAAAGAGGGCTTATGAATTATAATAAAAAAAAAAAGAGTTTTCCTCAACACAGCTTTCTATTGAAAAAGGTGAAGTGTATTCAATCTCATCACTCCTAGTTTAATGGTGGTTTATTATAATTCTCATTTGCATTCTGCAACAACTAACAAAGATTTTGTGTTTGCCGGACATGGATCATTTCCAAAATAATGATTCATTGGTGGTACCGAACATCTCCTTTTCCCTATACAGGCCTGAAATGTTAAGACAAATACAAAAAAAGTAAGCTTTAACATAATACGACTTTAGTGATAAGGTTTGATAAAATAAAACTAAAATAAAAAAAGAAGTTTCAAACATCATTTGATTGTTTTATTTCCGGAGAACTTAAAAAAAAATTCCTTCGATTTTAATTTGATTTATGAGCTTCTTTGACAATCCTTTCCTTTATTTTGAAAAATTACCCTTATTTTTTAAGAACTTATTAATCAGTAATAAAACTTCATAATATTATCCGCCGTTGAGAAATTAACTAGACCTAAAGAAAAAACTAGACACTATTTTTTGGTCGGATAACTAAAGATTATTAATCACCATTTAACATTTGACATCAGCATGAAGTTAGTGATCAATACGTGTGTATAACAAAATTTCAACTATTCTTAAAAATATTGAAATCCAACATAGAAAAACTAAAATTCAGCTAAATATTGTATTATTTACCCTTTTATTACTTGAATCTTAGGATGCATATTTAAAAAAAAAATAGTTATCATAAATGAGTAAACTTACCTTCTCTATCGTGGCTTTTGAATTATAAGAGTGACAGTGTCCAATAGCATAAAAAGTTCCACAAGTACCAATTGGAGTTCCATAGCTAGCAAATGAAATACTGGAAATTATGGTTCTCTTGGGGCAAGCAAGCCGAACTTTGGGTCTTTTGCTTATATGCTTGGAACCCATTGTGGCTTGTTGGTTATAGATAGCCATCCAGGAGCTAACTGGGGGCAAATGAGAGGTAGTAATGTGACTGCACACTTGTGAGATTGAGGCTGTGTCCACTGATATTTGACGAGGGTTTCCACCTTCCTCTTCTAAGAGAACTAATTGGTTTCTTGTTGGTTTGAGAAAAGATCGTGGCACATTGTACCTGTAAACCAGAAAAAAAAGGGTTAGAAGTTAACTTTTGTCCACTCACATGCTAGCTAGAGACTTTAGAAAAGTAATTATTTAATTTAGAAGATTTTGAGAAGTTTTTGACTTGGTTAAATACAGGTTGAAATTGAATTAGTTTGCTTAATAATTAAGAAAATTATAAGTTAAAAGTTCGAGTGTTATCTTTTTTATTAGTTTGATATAACAAAAACCTCTTTTTTCCATAGGACGTAAAGCCACGTATATCCAAAAAGAGAAAATTCGTTTATTTTTATTGGTAAGGCTTGAGGAGTCTATTTACATTTACAGTGAAAAACATGTCGAAAAACATGGTAATTACTCAACACAATTTAAAAAAAATTTGTTAATTGTAGAAACAACGTACCATATTTGAGAAGATCCAGATGGACTACGATATGAGGGCCAATATCGACCAATACTTTGGCCATTAATCCAAGCTTCTCCTTTTCCCATGGAACCAAGGTTCAAAGCCACGGGCACGTCTGCTTTGGGTGCATCAAACGTCGTCTGTTCCATAATTTTCCAGTTAAATTGTGTGGATCAGTTTTGTGTTTAATACAAGAGAGAAGCATAGATCATAAGGCAAATATACGTGTTTTTGCATCACAAATTCATTTGTATCCACACGAGCCAAGAGTTCTTATTTCGAGTGAACACACTAAACATATTCTAATGCACATGATCAAATGGCTAAAAAATGGGGTATTAAATTATCCCCACCTTGTACCATGTCATGGGATTACCGGCACCAGAAAAATTATTCCAGTGAACTTGTTGTGATGCTTGGTCAGAGAAAATCTGCAATTTCTCTCCCAACAATCCAACCTGCATCCAAAGATAGGTTCTATTTCTTTTTTTAGGTCCTAAATAAGTGTTGGACCTAACGATTAGAATTATAACTAATAGCACAGGGCTCTAAATTTTAACAACAAAATACCTGATATCCCCATGAATAATTGGAGAGGTTTTTATTGCCCTGTTTATCTTGAATTGTCACCTTGTATGGGCCAAAATCTTTGCTTTCCATGTATGCTCCATAATCCTTTAAACAGAAGTGGAAAAACATTATGAAATTCAATCTTAATGATATATTAGAAATAGAAAGAATGGCAATATTAGCACATGTTTTATGATTTAGCTAAAAGGAACTAAAGATTTTTTCCACCAGAACTAATCAAATCTGTAGACTTCGATGCGGAAGGATTCTGTAAGGAGTGGAAATGTACCGGCAGTCCAACCATCGCGCTCAGTAAGGATATGTTGTTCGTTCCTTCGTTCAAAGAAATAGCAACGGATAAGTTAAAGCGTGGATTTTGTTTACTTCCATGAGCAGATCCTGAAAATGAGACAAAACAAATTGAATAAGTAATCTGAACTTTCTCTGACCTGACAGCAAGTTTTGCCATGCTTTTGGGATCTATTTATTTAATCATAAAATTTTTCTTTATGCATAAAGAACCATTAAAATATAAACTTAACTGATAATAAGTAAATTAAACGAAGAAACACTTTACCTACTGGCTTTCCATTGACAAAAGCATGCAAAACATGACCAAGAGATCTGACATTAAGGACTGCATTTGTATCAGACAATTCATTATCGTACCTACGAACAAAAAAGTACAAAAAATTATCTTATTAGTGCGCGCAATTCGACTAGTTTATTCAAGATGTTGCGGCATGTTGATTAGTTATGGAACCATTGTTCCGATTTAGTTCTTCGAGTCAAGTTTTTCAATGTGCTGGCTTCTTAACTGTTGGATTAAATCTAAACTGCGTAAATAATATCTCCAACATTAAAAGTACACAAGGAGATAGAGACAAAAAGGATTGTAGTAAATTCCGTTGCGGCATTGGCTCTGGTTTACCTCACTGTATACCAAAGATAATCAGATACATCTTTGGTAGTACTTGTGTGTTCCAATATAGTCTCTGCTTTTAAAGAAGTGTCATCAAAATTTGTAACCACTTCTTTGAATTCTTTCCACATTTCTGCAGAGCTCAACACAGTGTTACTTTCAATTGTTCTTATGGTATGTTGAGTGTTTACCTGTTCAAGAATTTGCAGGTGTTAGAGCTCTATAGATAAACAAAGCCCTTTTTTAAATTAAGCCACAGTTCCAAATTTTTGAAAATAACATGAAATTGACTTATCAAAAAGAAATAAATTAACTGGCCTTTGCAGTGTTAAAGGCAACATTCTTACAATCCGGCAAAATGCTAACAGATTTTGAAGGCAAATCATACGATGAATTTTGAAACACCACAGAAGCATTTTGTGAGCCACTGTTAATTAGAAATGCAGCACATTCTCCGGATTTCCCATTAAAGACATATGCCTGCAAAATTGAAGTAATTGACATCACTATATTTGACAAAAATCTAACAGCACCCGTCCATGTGTCCTTACATATTGGCGTTCACCTAACGTGAGACCAACTCTCATTCCGGAAAGTAAAGGCGAAGAACATAGCTTGATTGCCGAGTGCAACTCTTTGAGATGTCCCCATTTAGGTTCTCTGATCATTCCTGCACTCGTCAAATACAAATAGTAATGACTAGTGTAAATGTAAACATTGATTGACAACATACAACATCAAGTTGTCATGTTTAAGTCCAATGCGCTAGTAAGTTGTTAATATTGGAGTCCGTTAAAATTATGTCTTAAATTTCTATGGCCCCAGCCCATTGCTTATGTATCTTATCATGAACTATACCACACTACATTCCATCCCACATGCACATTTGCAATTTGAGCAAAGTATTTTGCTTTGTGGAGTAATAGCATCTCTATTGGTGATCCAATGGAAAGTTATTGAACTCTCTCTATATTGGACTACAAATAGGGAGAGTACAATACATTGGGATGGTTCAAGGATTTTTGAACCGTCCTAAGTAGTGGAGTTTATTGACACAGTGGACATCACTGTATCAGTTAATATTAATTTTCTTTCAACTTGGAAATACTTGTTTGTTTATGTATTTATTTTTTAAAATATAGGAATGTTGCAACAATCATTTTTTGACCGTTGCATTCTTGACTATTGTAATGTTGCAACCATCAATTTTTTTTAAAAAAAAATTCTTTCAAAATTTCTCACAAACAAAATGTTGGATTAGGCTGAGGGATAATTGGCCTATATACTACAATCTTCGCATTTTCTTTTAAAAACACGGAGGTGAATATTTTTTCTTAATTTTCCACCTATAGTTTACTGTTTGGACAAATCCATTTCTTAATTATATGGAATACATCCTTCTACTCTCTCTTTTATGTCTCATTTGATCATTTCCCTTTTCTCGCTCCTCTTTTTTATCTCTACACTCTTCTCTCTCTTCCTCTCTCTCTCTCTCTCTCTCTCTCTCCCCTTTCTTTCTTCCATCTCCCTCCTTTCAACTCCCGTTCTACCTCCTTTTTGCTTCTCCATCTCCGCCTTCTCTGAGCCTCTGTCTGATTGAAAGATTCTTTCTTTCTCTCTCGTCTTTGTCTTCTACCATCTCTCTCTCTCATGCTCTTCTTCTTCTTATTTGCAGCTTGCTCTTCTTCTTCTTCTCCTCGGTGACCTCATCTTTTTACTCTTCTCCAATTGTTGGTTCTCTTCGCCTCTTCGTCTTTCCGTGTCTGCTGATGTCGTCATCCTCGCTCTCCTTCTCGGTCTCCACGCCCTCAGTGCCCCGCATTTATTCCTTTTCTGAATGAGTGGTGGCCAAATCTAGTTGCTTAAGGCGGCGACCAAATCTGGCCAGTTTCAAAACCCTAATCTGCTGTGTTTTCTTTTCTTTTTTTTTTTCATTTTTGTCGTTTTGTTCTAAAAAAATTATTTTAAAATGTGTAAAGGATGTAATCGAACTCAACGAAAATAATCTAGGTCTTTGATTTCTAGGTCTATTGAAATACGTCTCATGTTTGCATCTTTGTTACTAGTTTTGATTATATGATTGTTTTTGGTCTTCTCTTCGTCGATTTGCTAAACGAAATTGATTATCAAATCTGTTGCTTGCATGTATTTGTACTTTGTCATGTTTTTTGCCAGAACTAAGTCGAGGTGGTTTAGATTTGAAATTGTAGGGAGAGATCTTTGGTGTGTGTGAGTTTTATTAATCTGAGGAAGGTAGGGAGTGACGAAGGAGAAGGTTGATTTTTGGTTTATTTTAAGTTTATTTTAGTTTTATTTTTTTAATTTTATTTTATTTAAAAGGTTCATTTTAGGTTTTTTTAATTGTATTTTAGGTTTTTAATGTCTATTTTTTAAGTTTATTTTAAGTTTATTTTAGGTTTATTTTGAGTCTATTAAGGGTTTATTTAGTTTTAAAAATGCTTTTAAATTTTGTAAAAGGCTGATTTAAAGTTTATATAAAGATGTATTTTAGAAAAATTTTAGAAAAGATCTTTTTTAAGGTTGTTTTTAAGCTTGTTTGAAGTTTATTGATATTTTAATTTTTTCATTATGGTTTATTTTTTTGTTTATTTTTGGTTTATTTTATTTAAAAGGTCTATTTAAGTTTATTTTGAGTTTATTTAGTTTTAAAAATGCTTTTAATTTTTTAAAAGGTTGATTTAAATTTATTTAAGGATGTATTTTAGTTGTTAAAAAATTTAAAAAAAGTTTATTTAAGGAATTTTTTTGTATTTAAATATTTTAAAAAGGTTTTTCTAAAGTTTATTTTTTGTGTTTAAAGATTTTTAAAAACTTTATTTTAGGTTTATTAAGATTAAAAATATAAAAAAATCAAAATAAAGAACTAGAAAAGACAGAAAACTAACTATAAAAATGTGGATTAAATTGAATAAAAAGATAAAAATGACAAAAAATAAAAAAATAAAACAAATATATGTCTAAAAAAGAGTAATTTTTCTGAAAAAAAATATAAGGTTTATTTTGAATTAATATTTTATTATAATTTATGTAGGGTTTATGTTTTTAAGATTTTTTATTTAAAAAGATTAAAAATAATAGTTTTTAAGTTTTATATGGAAAACTTGGATTTTATACAGAAAAAAATAATTTTCGTATGGATCCGTCAGAAATAATAAAATATTTGTACGGAATAATAAAATTAAAGAAAAGTAAATGTAAGGGTGATTGATTTGTAATTAAATTTTCAAATGAGGTCATTTACGTAAGTTGCCCTTGTTAATATTGGAGTCCGTTAAAATTATGTCTTAAATTTCTAAGGCCCAAGCCCATTGTTTATGTATATTATTATCCACTATACCACACTTCATTCCATACCACATGCACATTTGCAATGTGAATGAATTTTGAGCAAAGTATTTTGCTTTGGGGAGTACTAGCACCTCTATCGGTGATCCAATAGAAAGCTATTGAATTGTCTCCATATTGGACCACAAATAGGGAGAGTCCAATACATTGGGATGGTTCAAGGATTTTTGAACCGTCCTAAGTAGTAGAGTCTACTGACACAGTATACATCATTGCGTCAATTGATATTAATTTTCTTTTAAATTCGAAATACTATTGCATGATGCAATTGTTTGTTTGTGTATTTTTTTTAAATAAAGGAATGTTACAACAACCATTTTTTGGTCGTTGCATTATTGATTGTTGTAATGTTGCAACCATCAATTTGAAAAAAAAAAATCTTTTTTCAATCTTTTTGTTTTTTTCTATAAATAGGCGATAGGTTTCCTATTTTTTTCGCAATTCATCTCCAAGTCTCTTCATCCATACCAGAAAAAAGGGATCTCAATTATCCAAATTTATTTTCTAAAAAATCCAATTCAAACAATTTGTAAAACTCTCCAAGTCAATTTACCATTGTTTCTTCTAAATATGCAAAATTCTCAAATCCCACCATACCCATTTTTTTTCACAAAATTTCATATGTACTAAAATTCCTCTAATGCCCCAAACTTGCCATATCCTTTTTTTTTAACACAAAATGCAAAATTTTTCATTTCCTTTTCCCCACCTAAATATTCAAAATAGTTTTAAAAATTTATATGTTGGTTTTGAAACCAATAATTTAAATGCAACTGAAACATGTTTGTTATCCGATTTCCAAATTCTAGCTTTTTCGAAACAATTGGCCAATCAATCTTTTGATCCACCAAATGATGCGAATAAAGAAAATGAAGAAAAAAGTCTTCCATAGAGCATGGAAGATGACCAAAGAATCGCACTATTGTGGCTAACCATTTCAAGTGACAGTGTTGTTGCCAATAGCCACAGAAAAAAGCATTTTGGAAACGGGTCATTGAATATTTTAATACACATCGATGATATTTTTTGCCAAGAAAAGTGAAGCCTGTTAAGAAACATTGGCAATAGTTGCTACCATTTGTTAATGAATTTAACTATATCTACAACAAATTAAAGAGTGAACATCATAGTGGCTGGAGGGACGACTAACAGAAGGAATGTGCTCGTAAATTATATTTTCAAAGATGAAACAAACATTTCACTCATGAACACATTTGGGCAATTTTGAAAGAAAAGCCAAAATGGAAAACGAATTGCTCGCTTCCACGGTCATCAAAAAGAGCAAAAAATAATGCAAGTGGTGCATACACTAGTTCATCAAACACATATGCAAATATGGGGATGGATGCTAATGATGATGAAGTTCATCCAATGGTTCAAAAGGCATCAAAAGCAAAGGCGAAGACAAAGAGAAAAGGAAAAACAATGGAAACTGGGAAGTAATCTAGAACATAAGGAAATTGTATGTGGGCTTGCTTTCTTTGCTTACAAAACAAATTTAAAATATGTAATATGATTGTCGAGGATGAAAGGGATACAATCACCAATTGGGTCGACGATGTCGCAGAAGCTCTAATTGCTGTTACCTAAGGATGCAATGAAAATTTTCAACAATACATGCAAAGGAATGTGGAACTATATGATCGAGAGATGCATTATTGTCTTCGATCAAACTTTGTCGAGCATATTTGGAACCATTTTGGAGAGACTCGTGATAAAAAAATTAGTGTTTTTAACGGCTATTTTATGTACTTTTATCACATTGATTAATATATTTATAATTGTTCAATATCTATGCAGTGAATTTTTATTATTTAAATGAAATAGTATTTTTTCATATTTAAAATAATTAAATTTTAGGGTAAATAAATTATCCTATTATTTGTAGAATATATCATTTGTCACTTATTAAAAATATTAAATTGTTTGATTGAAAAAAAATGTACTTTATGTAGTATATATTATAAAAGAAAATTAAATAAAAAGTTAAGTGATAATGGGTTACATTGCAAAGTCCAACAATAGTCTACATCATTGGAGAGAAGTTGTTTAATGAGGGATGGTTTAATAAGATATTGATATGGCATTAAATCAGACCATTTTAAGTCTAAACCATTTAGGATGTCTTAAGAACATATATAGTCCACATGTCGATCTTTGAAGGTGAAGGCTTAAGAGCATCTCCAATGTTGGTTCAATGGGGTTCAATAGACTTTACCCTACTAGACCACTATTTGGGGTAGTTCAATATATGGGATGATTTGAGGAGTCTCAAACCGTCGCAACAGGTGGGGTCCAGTAACACAATGGACCCCATCTGAACATGAACTCACTTTTTTATTTTATATTTTATTTCAATTTTTTTATATTTCTTAAAAATTGAAAGAAGTAATCGTTGCAAATTGCGTATTTTGATCCATGATAGGTTGCATTTCATGCATATTTAATGTTACATTTTATGTTTGTTTTGTATGATGAATTGTTGTTATTTGTGTGTTTTTACATTATATTTGTTTCTTTGGCTGTTTAGGTGAATAGTGGTTGAAAAGGTGATGAAACGTTACTGTTTTGGAGGTAACTAGTTCTGACTTCACTATGATATGACCATGTCATATGAGACGCGCTGACTGGGTTGTTGTTGTCACATTGGGCCACGTGATTTGGGAGTTTAGGCATCTGGATTTGAGCCTTGTGGACGAAAAATAGAAGGCTTCTATCAATATTTGTTGTTGGAACAATAGATCATCATTATTATTACTATTTTTAGGTTTTTGTATTAATTAGATAATTAGGTTTGTAAGAGAGCACATATATAAACTCTTCCTTTGGCTTTGGCGGCTCTCTTCTTCTACCTTGTCATGTTGAACAATGGACCTTATTCATCTTTTGTGGCTTTCTTCCTTTGGCATGTGTAACTAAATTCATCACTAGTTAACGTATTTTTGAAGTTTAATCCTTTAATGTTGTAAGACTTTTGTTTTAATTGTTATTAAGTATTTTGAAAATTTATTCAGTTTATGTGCCTTAGTTCCTTTATTATTATTTTTGTTGATTGATTGATAATGACCCATTGATTGATTGACTAAAACAATATATTTCTATTTAGGATTAACTAAGTGGTTCTCGTTAATTCTAATATAGGTAGCGAATAACTTGAATGCATGTGCTTGGACAACTTTCAATGTTATGGAACTGAACAATCTAGTTTAAACGAATTACGACAACTCCGAATTCATTGGCTAGGATAGAGATCTCTTTCATTCTTATTGCTGTCATAGATTAAACCTTGTCAGGTCGTCCCGGGGGTTGTATAGTGGTTAGAGAAATAGTTTGCAGTGTGTCTCGGGGCCATTGGCTAAGTAAGAAAAGATTGATCATTTGAGTGCGTCATTGATGGCTATAAATCTGTCTATTCGAATGCTTGATATTTATATTTCGTGTCTGTGATCAACTGAAAGGACTGGAGGAAGAAATACATTGGCTAGGTATTCATCCTTATTGTTTTTCAGTTATATTCCAATTGCTGCATTTTATTGATTTTTGAAATACTATTCTTGTTTTCATTGATTCACATTCTCGGTTTCATTTCTAATTTTTGCAATTTTTATTTTATTTCTATTTTTTGCGAATAAACAAATGTTCATTGTTCTTTATGGATCGACCATATTCACTACTTTACACAAATCCTTTTTCTGAATAGGTTAATTATATTTGGTTGGTTTGACACACCACCAATCCATTTTGGAGTGCCTAGTGATATAAATTAATGTATTTTTATGGCTATTTTATGTATTTCTTATGACACATAATATATTATTAATTTTTAATAAATATCATGTAATTTTTAGTATTTGAATAAGTATTATTTTTATTATTTTAAATTAATAAATTTTATGCAAATAATATAACAAATAATGTATAGAATATATCATTTCTGACTCTTAATTGCCCGTGTGAAATAAAAATAGACTTTTTGAAATATATATTGTAGACAAAATTAAATGAAAAGTGGAGTAATTATGAGACCCATTACAAAATTTAATACGAGTTTAAATATTGGAAAAAAATAGTATAGTTTAATAAAATGCTGATATCAGATTGGATTGTACTCTCTAAAGTTTAAACGATTCTACATGCTCTTAGCAATAAGCACTATAAATACTTAGCATCGGATGTTGCAAAACCGTGCCAAGCGAAGACACAAACGTGAGAAAGAAAAATTGAGACTGGTGTGAGTCTCATTTTGGTTTAGTCCCTTAGTTTTGGTACAATTACTTTTTTAGGCCCTAAAATAAGTTTGTATATTTCGAGAGAGAAACATTATTTTGGGTGTATTGGATTTTGGAACTTTTGAGAGTCATTCTCCCCGTATTTGTACTCCTTATTTTTATTAGTGTTTTTTTTCCCTTGCCCATAGACTTAGGCTTACTTCGAACCACACAAATTATATCTCCATTATTTTTATTATTTCTCTTTTCTTATTATTATTACTCCCAAATAAATTTGGCTTCTGCGCTACAATTCTAATAATCTAGCATTAGAGCAGATATTATATTTATTTGGGATTTGTCATGGCAATGACAAAAATCTAATTCTGAGAAATTCGACTGGACTATGAGTTTTACATTTGACGAGCCAAAGCATGAAATCTTGATTCAGCGCACTCTATATAAGCCACTATGGGGTAAAGGTAAATTACCCAATACTATGGATGAGGCGTAGTAGCAAGAGATGAATAATAAAACCCTTGCCAACATTCAATTATGCTTGGTAAACGAGGTCTTGCAGGCAGTTGTGTAGAAGAAGACATACAGAGACCTATGGGACAATCTTGAATATTTGTATGTTACAAAGAATTTAAACACTAAGCAGGTAGCCAATCACCGACTGTACACACTCAGAATGACCAAAGGTACACCGTCCAAGTCTCACATTAATGAATTCTCCACTATCCTAATGGATTTAGAAAATTTGGAGATTACTTACGATGATAATCAAGCTCTTCAGTCACTTACTGGATCCTACAAGCACTTTAGAGATACTTTAATTTATAATTGACAAAGTCTAAAGTTAGAAGATGTTAAAGCAACTTTATTTTCAAAAGATCTTTTGGATAAGGAACTTATTAGTAGCAGTAGAGATAGTACTGCAGAAGGCTTAATTATTAGAAGATGATCTTCTAACAGAGATACAAGCAGCAATAGTCATTCGAAATCTAAGTCAAAATCTAAACACAAGAATTCGACTTGTAATTACTGCAAGAAAATGGGGCAAATTAAGGATAATTACTTTAATTGAAAAGCAAGTAACAACACAAAGACCAGAAAAAAAGAGAAACCCACCGAAGCTAATGTTATGGAAGTTGAGGTTCGATGTGAAGTTTCCATAGTAACTGAAAAGTAAAACCAAGTCTAGGCATGGGTGGATTTTAGATTCAGGTTAGTCATTTCATATTCATCTTATCAAAGATTGATTTTCCACTTATGAAATAGTTTAATAGTGAAATTGTGTTAATGGGCAATTATCATCCTTGCAATGTTGTTATTGGTTCAGTGAAAATCAGGATGTACGACAGCGTAGTTAGAACTTTGACTGATGTGAAGCATGTTCCTAACATGTCAATGAACATTATTTTTATATCCACTTTAGATCTCAAAGGTTACTAGTTTGTTGGTGGTGATGATGTTTTGAAAGTTGTTAAAGGTGGTCTGGTAGTGATGAAAGCTCGTCAATTCATTAGATTGTACGTATTAGAAGGATCTACTATTGCAGGCATTGTTGCAATATCTTCTTCCATATCAGAGATAGATGTCAATAGGTTTGACATATAAGACTGGGAAATATGAGTGAGAAAGGCCTGACAATATTGAGCAATAGAGGTCTTCTTTTTGGTTAACTATATAAAATTAGGGTTTTGTGATGGTGATTTTAATAAATTTCGTAAAAATTAAGCTACTGTTAAACATCTTATAGTTAAAGGCACTCCATAGCAAAATGGTGTAGCTAAGCAAATCAACATAACTTTTTGGAGAAAGTTCGATGTTTGTTGCCTAATTCTGGCCTATGTAAACTTTTTTGGACACAAGCAGCTTCTACAGCCTATTATTTGGTGAATCGTTCTTCTAATGCTTCTATTGACTACAAGACTCCAAAAGAGGCATGGTTTGGTCATCTTGCTGATTATTCTGAATTAAGGGAGTATGGATATCATGTTTCTGTTCATTGACATGATGGAAAATTAGGGCCTAGATTTAAAAAGGGCATATTTATTGGTTATCCCTGCTAGTGTAAAAGGATACAAGTTTGCTACCCTAATCTCAAGTCGCCAAAATCTATAACTAGTTCAGATGTTATGTTTGATAAATTTACTGTGCCTCATCCAAAAAGGAATCTTCCGATTCCGACACAAGTACAAAGAATGCTTGTAAGTATGTAGAGTTTGAGGTGGAGAATACAAACTCTCCACAGAATGTTTCACAACCTAGCCTAGCTCAGTTGCTTGATCTCTACGAGATAGATGAATTGTCAGAGGTTGAGGAATATTCAATTGCTAGAAATAAGACGCTTAGATAGAGAAGGAAGTCGACATGGCACGATTATTATGCTCCATATATATGCATTAATTGAAGTGAAAGAAACCAATGCAATTTATGATCCTTCTACATATTAGAAGACTATTTCTTGTGGTGATTTTTCTAAGTGGTTGGTCTCAATATAGGAATAGATGGACACTTTTCATAAGAATAAAATTTAGGAGATGGTCAAACCACCTAAAGACTAGAAATTTGTTTGTTGCAAATGGGTATTTAAGAAGAAAGATGGCAGATTCAATGCATGATTGGTTGCAAATGTCTATAGACAGCTAAATAAAAATGATGTGTTTTCACTTCTTATTAAACACATCTCTATTTGCGCCTTGCTTGCTTTGGTTGCTATGCATAATTAGGAGCTTGAACAATTGGATGTTATTACTACTTTTTTGCCCGATGAACTTAAGGAGACAATTTACATACAGTTGAAGGGTTTCGAGATCAAAGGCAAGAAAGACCATGTTTGCTTGTTAAAGAGATCACTTTATGGTTTTAAATAGTCTCCTCAACAATGGTACAGGCATTTTGATTCGAAGAGACAACATGATAGTTGTGTCTATTTTAGAAAACATGCAGATGACCCATTTGTGTATTTCTACTTTATATTAATGATATGCTTATTGAACCTAAGGATACGTCTGAGATCAGCAAGTTGAAATCCAAGTTGACTGGTGAATATGAGATGAAACATTTGAGAGGGCTAAGAAAATTTTGGTTATGGAGATTCGAAGAGACAAAAATTCAAGCAAACTTTGTCTAAATCAAAAGTTTGGTCGAAAAAGTTTGGGGCATTTTGGCATGAAAAACCTAAACACATAAGTACTCCACTTATTACTCATTTTAGACTTTCGAGTTCTATTTCACCACAAATAGAAAAGGCATTAAGCACATATCTCATGTTCTTTACTCCAGTGTTATTGGTAATCTCATGTATGCAATAGTGTGTATTCGCTTTGATATTGCACATGCTGTCAGTGTTATTATTAGATATATGTCTAATCCTAGTAAAAAGCACTGGTAGGTAGTGAAATGGATTTTGAGGTATTTGCAAGGTACAATTTGATTCTTGTTTGGAATTTGGAACGAATACAAGTACTATGAATGCAAACTATGCAGGTGAACTTGATAAAAGATGATCCATTATAGGCTATGTATTTACTATTGGTAATACTAATATTATTTGGAAAGTTACTTTGCAATCTTTTGTTGCTTTGTTCACTTTGAAGGCAGAGTATGTGGTAGTTACTAAGGCTATAAAAAAAACGATTTGGTTAGGAAGTTTATTATGTGAACTCAAATTGGATCAAAAGGTGATTATCGCCCAATGTGATAGCCAATGTTCTGTTCACTTGTCTAAATATCAAATGTTTCATGAAAAGATGAAGCACATCGATGTGAATTATCATTTTATTCGTTTGTAATTTCTCAAGGTAATATTTCTATTAAGAAAATTGTCATGACGAAGAATTCGACTGATATGTTGACTAAATCTCTTTCAATAAATAAGTTCAAGAATTATTTGGACTTATTGGTAGGCTTAATCATGGGTCGTGTAAATTCTTGAACCGAACCAAATATCAAAAACAAAAAAGAACCAGAACCGAAAAAACCATTGACTTTTGATTTTCTCCCAACCAAATTCTCCCAAATCGAAAAATCGAAACTAGTATTGAAAAAAGAATATATATATATACATATAATTGATGGGATTTAATTTTATGTTTGTTAAATTTTATGTTATGTATTTGATTGAATGTTTAAGAGTTGATTGATGGGATTAATTTTATGTTAGTGTATTTGATTGTGTTTTTAACATATGATTGATTGATGAGATTTATATTGCCTTTGATTAGTGATTTAATTTTATGTTGTGTAATTTCTTTGTAATTTATGATTGATATAACTG
>CAODLS011480417.1:0-10199 GCA_948243855.1 Flueggea neowawraea | reverse complement strand
TTTTGTTCGGGCCCCGTTTGTATAGTTTGTTAGATGCTCCGCACCGTGTACCTGTGGGATTTGTTTTGTTTTCAAATATTTTAATTTGAAATTATTTCCGCAACTTATATGAAATGTGTTTTGTTTTAAGTTATAAAGATTAAATCTTTTTTTGTTTATCATATTTCTTTAAATATGATAATTGGGTAAATGTTCTGTTTTCTGAGGCTTGTGCGGGATGAGCTGGGCTCCCATAGACGGTTCATTTCGTACGCCGGTCATGGTCCCGGGGATGGGTCGTGACAACCACAGTACCATGTCTGATCTGTGTATGTATTGTATGTTCCAGCTCTATTTGATTTCTGAGGAGACCAGTCATTTACCAGTAGACCATGCTCTGGGTTATTGCTTGACGTCCACGTTAGTGTGGTAGCACTTTAGACGCGTAGGATGTATCCTCCAAATTCCGTATATATTTTTGTTGTGTTGAACTTGGTATGAAATTTGGAATAATTAAAGGATTGGAATTCCTAAAATTTGGTATACGTGAAAACCTCTATTGTTCGGTTTTCTCTATAAATATTTTTGGTTTCTGAAATAAATATTATGTTAATATTTATAGTGATTTTTGAAATGAACTTTTTGGTCTTTAAGAATATATTCCGAACTGAATATTTTGTCTGAAATAATTATTGTTTCTGAACGCTAAATATTTTTGCAATAAATATTCCGTCTGAAAGTTTGTTATCTTTTTTGGAAAAATGATATGTTTGTTTTGTATGCTACCTGTTTGAGCATTTTGAATATAAATATATTTTTGCAATGTTTTGGTAAAAATATTTGTTTTGGGACACTCAACTACGAGATAGCGTAGACTTGATACATTGGAGTTGTATCATTTGCCTAAGTGGTTATACTTGTACCTTTAGTGGCTTATACTCGCCTTTGTGGCTATACCATGATGTATTAGTAGCTAATCTTCGTCTAAGTGGCTATTATCGAGTTTAGTTAACTCGATGAATATGATCTATGGTCCCTATCTGAAAATGTTTTTGAACTACTCTCTGAAAATATTTTGGAACTATCTCTGAAAATACCTTGGTATTTATTCTCTGAAAATATCTTGATATTTAACTTTGAAAATCTTTTGGGAATTTAACTCCGAGAATAAAATTGGAAATTTATCTTTGAAATATTTCGAGTATTTATCTCTGAAAATATTTGAGTACTTTTACCTGAAATATTTTCAAAAGTGAACGTAAATTTCAGAAAATATTTGAAAGAAAAACACTTTGGCTATTTTGGATTTTAGAAAATTAAATATGTTATTTAATTTCTTCATCTCATCAATTTCGGTAATTGTCTATTGTCTGCTTTGTATGCAAAGTGGATTTTGAACTAAGTTATCTATATACACGAGTGTACATATATATATATATATGATATTAGTTGGATATATACGTGCATGTGGTAGTTTTCAAAAATGTTTTCAAAATCTTTTTGAGGAGCATGTGTCGCTCTATTGGTTATCTGCTCATTAGGGAATCTTACCTATTTTACTTTTATTGTCTTTGTTCTACTTCATTTTTCAGGTGTTCTTGATAGCGGTCGTTTGGTTCTTCCGTGTTCAGTGAGTGCTCTATTGTCCGGGCCGAGTTTCTGTTATATTAGATGCTCCACACTGGATAGTGGATTATGGACTTGCATCTATTAAATAATGTTTAACGGTTTATTTGAACTATTATTTAGTATTTTGATATTATAAACATATTTTAATAATATTCAGAAAATTATTTTCAAAAAAACTTATCTTTGTTAAATTGTCTTAATATGGTAAATAAGCCGACTAATAATATGAATCTGCATAGTTTCTGTTCTCCGAGGCTTGTGTGAGTTAGGTCGAGCTTCCATAGACGATTCGCCTCGATTTAGGTTATGACAAATACCAACTGTTCCAAATCACCTCCAAACATGCTTAATAATATAAATAATCAACCCATTTCACCAATTATACAAATTGGCATTAAAAATCCCAAATTTCTTGTTCCAAACCCTAATCGATTTCACATTTAATCTAAATCTTCAATCCCTAACCTAAATCCATACATATCCATAACTATTCTAGCAAGATGTAACAAAAACCCAACTTAAAATTTTACCAGTTTCATTAAAAAATTCGAACCCTAGCCACACCCAACATAAATCATAACATTCTAGCTTGAAAGAACAAAAACCTAAGGGAATCTTACATGGAATGGAAGAAAGAAACAAGTTGGAAGGATGATACCTCAAATTGATGGAAGAAACGAAGAAAAGGCAAAGAAAGCATATAAGAGTCGGGTTTGGAGTGCGGAGGAGTGAAAGTGATGTAGAATGGCCGGCCGAAATCGGGTAAAAGGGTATATATAGAACCACTGCCCAAAACGCACCGTTTCTATAAATGCCTTAGCTCACTCGAGTAACACCTTCACTTACTCGAGTGAGATTTGTCCCAGGGGAGATTTTGGAAGCATGGATCACTCGAGTAACCGAATGGCTTACTTGAGTTATCCGAGCATCATTTCACTCACGTAACTATCATCGTTCACTCGAGTTATCCGAGGCTTATTTCACTCTAGTAACTCAAATTGTTTACTCAAGTAATACACCATTCTAGGGGCTCAAGAATGATCTCATCACTCGAGTAATACACTATTTACTCTAGTGAACATTCACTTCACCAAGATAACATAAAATTACCTAATCACCATCCCGAAACTCAAACATCTAATCAGAAATCTAGAGAGGTGTTACAGTATTGAAGCCTAAGTGTGATAAAACTTTTTAAAAAAAATACTAGCCAGAGTGGAATACTAGATTTATTTATATCGAAGAATCAGTTGAATATTTATCAATTAGCACTTAGACTATTGTTTTTTTAAATAAATTTGGTGATGTAAGGTCCAACCATATGACATAAGAAAAAATGTATACAAAATCCATGTTGACATTTGGCTAGTTCTCAATCTGTTAAATTTATGCGAAGGAAAAAAATGTTAGTTGACGTGTTAATAGTAATTGTTTAATCCCCATGCATTATATGTATATATTAATGATATGTTGCATTTTAGGCATATTTAATATTGTATTTTATATTTGTTTTGCATCATAAATTGTTGTTATTTGTGTCTTTTATGCTTCTTCGTTTTGTTTAGGTGGAATGTTGGTGAAATGTGTGGATTTGGAGCGATTTTGGACACAATTCAGCTTGGAGGGCACTTCGACAGGACCATGCTAAATAGGGCACGAGACTGGACTGACTCACTCGGCATTGAGCAGCTTATTTTCACTATTGGGCCTCGGTTTTTTAGCCTAATGGACGTGTGTGAGGGCTGCTAATCTATTTTTACTGCTGGAGCAAAACAATAGACCTAATTATTATTATTTTTAATTATTTTTGGAGTGTAATTAGGGTTTCCTAATTAGAAGACATATAAATACTCTTTTATTTTGGATTAGATGATCTCTCTCACATTCTATTCTGGATAACACGACCTGGGCAGCCAGCATTACTCTGACTCTTGGTTTTCTCCTTTCATTATGTGTAACTAAACAATCTTCTAGTTGAGGTATTTCTGAAATTCAATCTGTTATTGTCGTGAGACCCTTGTTTTATTTATTATAAAACCTTTCGAATATTTATTGAATCTATGAACCTTAGTTCCTTTATTATTATTCATATTGATTGCATGATTTGGTCTGTTGTGTGATTGATTGGATGATATATAGTTATTTAGAATTAATAGTGCATCACATTAGTTCTAATATAGGTAACAAACAACATGGATGTATGTCGTTTAGGCATTATTCATTGTTGTGAGGTTGATTAATCTAGTTTAAATGAATCACGGCGTTTTTGGTTTCACTGGTTAGGATAGATGTCTCTTTAATTCGTATTGTTGCATTATATTAAATCATGTTAGGGCGTCCCGGGGGTTGTCTAGTGGTTAGGAAAATAGTCTGCAGGGCGTTCTGGGGCTATCGAAAAATTAAGAAGAGATTGGTTAATCGAGTGCGTCACTGTTAGCTATAACTCTGTCTGTTCGAAGGTTTAATAATTATCTTTTGCGTCTATGATCGACTAAATAGATTGAACGATGAAATACCTTGGCTAGGCTTTCTCGTTATTGAATTTCTTCTCATTTTTATTGTTGCGAATTATTTCTTAGTTGCTAAGTTTTATTTCGGTCTCACTTTGATTTTCGGCATTGCTTACATTTTCATCAACTTTACTTATTTTATTTTATTTTTCCGTCACGACATTTAAATATTTCTGCACTAATCTCTGTGGTTCGACCCTGCTTACCACTATACTACGTTCTAAGTGTTTCGAAGCAGGTTAATATTATTTTGGTGGGTTTGACACCCTACCAATTAATTTATTATAAAATATAATTCTAAAGATTCTAAAAAATTATGGTAAATTTTTTTTTGCAATTGTGACAAAAGTAAAACTTAATTATGAAAGATACTAACTAAACCCTTACTTTCTTTTAAAACAAATTAGCGTAATACATAATTTACCCCAAAGTTTGTACATTTTCTTCTTTTGTCATCCCAAACTTTTCAGACCTTTAACTTACTCCCTAAATTTGCTTAAATTGTCTTAACTATTCCCTAAATTTTCTTATATTGTCTCAACTACCCACTGAATTTGCTTAAATTGGACAATTTACCAATTCTTTTCAATTCATCAGGGCTTTCATCTATTCTTTCTTGGCTTTCTATGTTTGGAAGTGATAACTGGAGGATGAATAAGAGCCTAATGAGATTCAACCATATTAAAAATATGCTTAATTGAGACAGTTTTAGCAAGTTCAGAAGGTAAGTGAAAACTCAAAAAGTTTAGTGTGACAAAAAGAAAACATGCAAGTTTGGGAGTAAGTTATGTATAGTCTAGGGGCGGAGCCAAGAATCTGGCTAAGTGGATGTCGGATCTGCTTAGTCATTTTCCTTGCTCAGCGATGTATACGACAAAAAAATATATAAAATAGAAAAATTAAAATAAATTAAATTAAATATTTGAATACATGTAGTAACTATATAACTATTTTTGGACGCTCGAACTAAGGCTTGACAGATATTTTCGACGTGTCGATATGCCTTGAAAACATTGCAAAATAAACAATTCTTTTGTAGAACCTTCTTAAGCTACGAAACAATGCATCATAATTTCTTATGATGAGAAAATTCCATCACATTCCAAGCAATTACACAGATCAAGTGATTCATATAACACAATGAAAAAAAAATTAGAGCTACTTATTAGGCAATTGAACCTTCACAGCCGTAGCAAATGAACAAATCTGAAATAAGCTAACAGAACAGAAGGCACAAGAGCATGAAGTTATTTGGCGAATATTGAACAACCCAGATCGGTAAACGAAAGCTTCAGAACCTAAATTTGTTCAAGTAAAAACTAAAACCACAAAAATTATTATTCACCAAACATTAAAGTATCACCTCCTCCAAGCTCTAACTGCAACAATGGCGGCCCTTCCTCGTCTCCTCGAAGTCCCACTTGATGGGGACTCTACTGCCGCCAATGGATGCCCAGACACCAACTGGTCACTTGGTGGCTTCGCCACTGGTATAGCCCCAACAGATTTCTACCATGTGTGAATATGTAAATTTATACCGTTGCCACATGATGGTTTTGTCGTAACAAATAAGCACCTGAAACTATAAAAAAAATCGTGGTTTAAAATGTATATTTACTGATTAATTTTCATTAATCATGAAAAATAATTGGCAGTGTTGTCCTTATTTTTAAAGCAATCACCACTATAGTTGTTGATAATTGTCTTTTTTTAATTAGATAAAAGGACTAATCTACTTAAACTTAAATTAATATATGAAAAATATCTAAAGACCGAATAATTTCTAAATATTCAGTTATGTCAAAATAAGTAGTATCTGAAATTGCTATCACTATAGTTGTTGTTTATTAATATTAATATGTACTAAAAAAATTAAGTTGTGAGTTAATTGAAGAAGAAATCATGACATCATATTGTGTAGTAAAATAAAGTTGGAAAATGTTTACAACTTTTCAATATTTTGCTAAATCGATGAAATTAAAGTTATTACCTAAGGAAGGGCCCGATTTGAGTTGTTATAATTTGCAATTTGTGCCCTTTTTCTGATAAATAACCAAGACAATATACCCATCAAATTTTATTTTATTCTCACTTTGCTCTTTTTTTCTTATTTGATAGTTTTCTCAGTTTGCTCTTTCTTCATAATCAAATACAATAATTCGTTTTTCCAGGAAAGAAAACCCAATAATTCGTGGTCAAACGGTTTAATCGCCTCCTTAGAATTCTTCCCATATGGATTAATTATAAGCTTTACGATTTAACCTTTACAACTAAATTATTTCCACCTCTCACCAGCACCATCTTCCTTGATTAATAATTAGTACTGGAAGACATTCTTTGTGCAGTTGACTTGGTTAGCTTTATCATATTTGGACTTCGATTAACAGCTTCATTCATTGAATTCCCAAAACTTTGCGTCGAAATTGTGCAAGTTTTTCACGTGTACTACCAATTTCTTTCAAATCGAAGAAATTCGTTAAGAAATTGATATATATCCCCTAGCCCAAGTTTGAGACTTGAATTTAAATTTAAAAACATTTTCTTTTGTTCTTTTCAATTATTCTCACTAATTAAATATATATCGGAAATATTCTGATATCATATTAAGAGTTATTTTACCCAATAATGCGATAGACAAAATTTTAGTGGTAACACATTTTTTTATATATTTTTTCACCATATGTACATATAAGCTCTTCCCCTTTCCCCTTTTTATTAATTGTGTTTCCTTTCTTTTAGTAAATGAATATTTTTCCTTAAAATTAAAATTCATGTCCTCTAGTGCTATTTTGCATAATTCGAATATAGATTTATATAATATTAACATATTGTTCGACACAAGAAATAAGCTTAGGCCCGAGGCAACAAATTCTCGGGCATGTGGTGATGAAGTTCCATCCTCGAGCAAATCGTGTGGAAGCTTTGAGTACGATGCAATGTTCCCGAGCTTGATAAACAAAGGCCGAATGCACAACCCTTGAATGACTCAAATTAGGCCATGACAAAGTACACTAATGACAACGTGTGCACTTGTTACATGCAAAGACACAAGTAGCACAAGTATATGTCATTGCTGGCCATGCTTTTCATGAAACAATTTGATGTCAAGATAATGGCTTATGGACGCGGGTGTTCATGGCAACGTTGCAAATGATAAAATGGATGCATTTGGCGTTGGCAAGGATGTGTAGTGGACGGTTACATTAAAAGTGGAGACAGTGGAGGCATGGTTACTGCAAAGGGATATAAAAGGAAGGATTGGCAACAGGAACAAGACCCCCACATCAACACAACTTAACATTTCTTCTGGTCATTCATCTTTCTTGTCATTTCCTTTCCAGCCTGTAGTTTAGCCTTTATTTTCAGCCTTTATTTCCATGTTCTTTACTTTCAGCCTTTAGTTTCCTTGCCTTGATTTTCATTGTACTATGTTGTTGTTATTAATGAAATTTACATTGTTCTTCATCATTTACTTGTCTTTAAATCTAAAGTCCTAAGATGCTACGCAGCACGAACCCATCACAATTATGGACGCTCTCGAGCGCGACCCCCTCAGGCCGGTGAGCCTCGGGACCGAAAAGTCTTCCAACAAATTTGGTGACCACAGTGAGAGGCTTATGGCGAGACGAGAAGCCATAAGTCCATTCAATACTCTTGAGGAAAACAACTTCCGTGCCCACTTTGAGGCCGAAATGGTTGAATATGATAGACAAGTAGAGGCTCAAAAGGAGCGACTTCGAGTGGAATTGGAGAAAATAGACCAAGAAGTAAAAGAAAGTTTACGCCAAACAAAAATTCGAAGGCAGCAATGGAGACAAAAGATGCTCCAAAAGCATCACAGTTATGAGCCCTCTAGGACAGAAAATGTTAAGATTCAAGTTGACATGGTGCCAGAAAATATGAATAGTGTGGTGATAGACAAATCTTTGGTTGATCCTGTGACCACACAGTTGACCAAAGAAGTGGAGGCTCCTGTAACACAGAAGGTGGAAGTAATCACAACTACCATCCAAGAGAGTAAAGAGGTAAGTCATGTAATCATTTCTTTTGATGAAAGTGACTTGGACTCATTTAATGGCAACTTCAATGTGATGCATGACACTAGAGACATTAATTATTCACAAGAAAATGAAAATGACACTTATAAATTTTTTAATCCATATGGGTGTGAGAAAAATTATTTGAAAAATAATGCACATGTCGAAATGATGACTTACATTAAAAGATTTAAGCCAACAATATTTTGACTTTTCAAAAAGTTTTGAATTTATCCTTTTCATGGTAGACCTCCCAATTAAGAAATTAAGCAATACGATTGGTTAAACCAAATTTTTGAAAGAGACCAATCGAGAACTTGTTGGAATTAAAGCCACAAATTTATTCTAAGTGCAGAGGTTTTCGGTTGTGAAAGCCGAGCCCGAGTTTATGAGCCAAATTTATATGGTTGGCTAATGTAATATTTGCCACCAGTGGAGACAGGAATTAGTGGCCAATTTAATGCTTAAAATGTTTCATGTGTTTGGCTAAATTTAATGGATGTCTCGAGATGAAGGTTGTAGACAACATTAATCAGCGGCTAAATTCAATAGCTGAGTTCAATGGCTAAATTCAGTGCATCTCGAGATGAATTTGCGGCTAAATTCAATGGTTGAATTCAATAAATAATCTTGAAGAGACTTAGTCGAGTGGTGCTTTCAAACTCGAGATGTGCCCGGGATTTAAAGACAAACGAGCCCGAGAATTACTAAGAGAGCTCGAGAATTAAAACAAAAACCTCGGTTGGTACTTAGAGAAAGGCGAACTCGAAGAGTTGTAAAAGAGAGCTCAATAAGGAAATTCAATCACCTCGAGGACAAAATGGATTGTTTTTCAAATCTTAGGAACCTCTTCGAGAAAGGCCTAGAGGAAAACAAACAAGCCCGAGAAATGTGAAGATTGTAAAAGAGCTCAATAAGGAAATTCAATCACCTCGGGGACAAAATGGTTCGGATTTATCAAAAGCACCCGCGGAAATCGTTGGTTTAAATGCCACGAACGAGTAGTCGGGTAAAGGAATGTGGTGATCATTGCTAAAATCCAAATTTGTCTTTGTTCCATTTATATATATATGAAAGTCGAAGGTTAAAAAAAAATTACTTGCAACTCACCAACCTCGAGGATGTGCTCGGAGATAGTAAAATTTTTGCCAATGTTCTCGAGCTCGGCGTTAACAAAATTCCATAAGTTGAGCCCGAGAGTTGAAAGAAGAGACTGATCTTAACATTGTGTTGGGACGCTCAGTTTTGCGGCTCAATAGGTCCTTCTCGAAGGTTATGTAAAGGACTAAAAGTTCGCAATCTCAAGAGGACAAAGGATTAGTATTGTACGAGGTCAACTATCGTTGCAAGCTCGAGCTCGGTGCATGTGTTAAATTCGGGGATGGATTACAGATCATGATGAAATCAAATGGTTATTAACACATGAAGCCACCTCTAAAAGACAAATTCATTAATTCTTACTTTGAGTTAATGGAACAAGTTATCATTGCTTCTTGGTGAGAATTCATGAATTTGACCATTAAGATAAAATCATCATCATCTCAAAAATACTTGCATGCATGGTTCAGACATCGAAAGATCACATACATGCATGTAAATAAGAGGCTCGTTTGGCCATATACCCAAGAAGGATAATTAAGATAAGCCACGAGTAAGGGTTCCGGGTTTTTAAGACATCAAAATTTTCTCGAGAGGTGCTTAGAAAAGCGACCCCGAGAGTTGAGATAAAAAAAAAAGCCCGAGAATGGAAAAAGCAAACTCTGGAGGTGCTTTGGAAAAATGAATGAGCTCTTCATTTGGTCGGAGATTATGTTTGCCATGCAGAGTATGGTAATGATCTTGAGAGCTTCGAATGGAAAAGAAATGTGTCCGAGAGTCGAAAGAAAAGAGCTCGGAGAAGAGAGTCCGAGTGTGAGTTTAGAAAAAAGTTCGGAAGGTGACGATGCCGAGCTCGATGCTTTTTTCTCGGGCACGTGGTTAAGAATTTTGAAGGGTGGCTTAATATAAACTTTGTTTCTCGGACAACAAAGAATCTCGGTCACAA
>CAODLS011480296.1:0-15884 GCA_948243855.1 Flueggea neowawraea | reverse complement strand
CCAATTTTAACCCTCTATTATGTTTAAATACAGAAGATAGATATTTTTTAATAAGGACAAATCGGTGAATTTGGATTGTAACGGTTAAAAATTGCCAAAAGTACGATTTGGACATGCTGATTAGTGCCAAACCAGCAGCTTCTGTATATTTTCTCCTACCTGCTCTGCTAATATACTATATGTTGTGCTTGTCCAAACATGGTAATTATTTGTATAATAAAATATAATGAGGTTTTTAATTAGGCAAATAATTAGGGAATGGAAAGTTAAGTTTTGTATGAAATAAAGTCATCCATATATGTCATTTTCTTTCTTTATTGGGAATAATCTTAAATGTACAATTCAAGTGGGGTCTTTTTTCATTAGAGTTTTCATGGATGCAATGATTTTATTAATTTGGTAAGAATGAAAATTTAGTCCCGGTGACAACTTAAATGGAGATGATAAATTATATAATAAAAATAAAAACTTACACGTTTTTTTAGGATTTTTAATATATTAATTGGATATAAAAATATCCATAGTTGGTTGATTTCTTTTAACTCGTTTCTCGTAATTGTGGTGTAGACATGGAGCTAGCAAATTGAAAAGTACAATATGGACTCAATTGTGAATTGTGCATAAACGTGCATGCAAAATTCTTAAATGGACTTGCATCAAACAAATAAAAGTACGTGCCTACTTCTTTTGACCATCACACACGGTATTTGGACCTTCTTTAGCATCCTTTGATTTGGGTAGGAGAAAATTCTACTCTCATTTACGGTTTGTAGCGTTGATTTGGGTATAAGAAACTCCATTGTTGAGTGAGCTTTTCTCAACATTTAACTAAATTGGAAGATTTGGATATTGTGTTCGAACAAATTGAGGTTGTTAGGCAACTGAAAATACGCTATCTTTTTGTTGTTCTTTTTACAATACCTACACTAGGAGAGGATTACTTTAGTGGTTTTTCTTAAGGTGAAACGGTAGAATGAATTGTACTACAGGATTACTTAGTAGTTTGAGAAGTCAGATTGCATGTTTTAATACGAAATTGGGGATATTTTTGTAGTGTATATTTTTCTTTTACGAAAGCGCCCTCAATTTTAAAATTGTCTCATAAAAGTTCTTTTTATTTGTTTGTTCATTTTGCTTTCTATAAGACTTAACGGTATACTTTCAAACACAATTTGTGCAGGTTGATTTTGTTGATTTTCGGTTGATTTTAGTTATTTTGATTGATTTTGTGTATGAGTGATTACATTTGGAGACTTTCGTAGACATTTGAAAACTTTCGTAGACTTTTGGTGATCAAATTAATTATCATTAAATAAAGTTAAATTTGTAAAATTATATACAAATAATTGAACTTAATTAAAAAAAATTATACAAAAAATTATTGAACCAATTTTTTTATAAAAGAATTGTGCGGTTTGGACACCTTTGAAAACTTTTGGAGACATTTTGAATTAAACCAAACTTCTTATTAAAAAAATTTAAACTCTCTTTTGAAGACTTTTAGATACCTCTTTTGGAGACCTCCTGAGAAATTATATAATTTTTTTACTGAAATTTATTTTTTACTGGAAAAATCAATTTCTCACAAAAATATCGCGATTTCTCGCCAATTTGGCATTTTTCAAATGAGTTTTATTTTTCTGACAGTTTTCAAAATTGGCATTGTTGGAAGACATTTTTCAAAATCAGTATTTCATTTTGATATAAAAGTGTGATTTTCCCTTGTTTTTTCCCTCTCGTAAACATTTGGCATTTATGGTATTTGTTTCTTTTGAAAATATATTCCCTGAGATTTCAACAATTTCTGTTCAGTTTATTAAATAAAATTCACCCAAAACTATTTTATTATCGATTAGATCAACAATTTGTTGAGAACTTATTAGAAAATTTTTCTCTATAATTGTAAATAGTTACACATTGAAAGAGTTTAGCTCGCCAACGGATTGTGGCTCAACATATAAACTAGATTAGTGAAAAGAAGTTCTTGAATTCTATTCTTATTCTCTCCTAATACACCTGCGGAAAAGGATAAGAAGTGTTGAGCATAATCAAACTCCATATAAGATTAGTTCTAGACCATTAAAATAGATAAGAATATATGATATATCTGGTTTTAGGGAGTTTGCACCCAAAAACACTATTTGAGTATTTGAGAAATAGGCTGAAGTTAGTGGTAATTACATGATACATCTAGAAAAATTTGCAATATTTATTCCATACGGATAGGGTATGCTTAATATAGATACACTTTACAATATTTCGTCCATACGTACGTGACTTTTCAGATTCACTGAATCTTATTTATATGTTGTTGGTGTTTTTCTGTATTTTCAAATTCAATGTGTCTTGTTTACATGTTATTTTTTGTTTATATATTGATTGAATATTATTTATATATTGTTAATATCTTATTTATATGTTTTTTATATATTGAAAACAATCTATAAATAAATCTGTAATTTATATGTTGTTGATTTATTGTGTATATATTGTTTATATGTTGTTGGTATCTTATTTATATGTTGTTTTCAATATATAAACAACATATGAACAAGATATTAATAATATATAAACAACATTTAATTTTTAAAACAAGAAACAAAATATAAACAAATTTGTAAAATGAACAGATTCTAAACAAGTTTTAAACAACATATAAATAAGTCTGAAAATTTATAATTTATAAAGTTTGGTGTACAAAATCGTAATTTTTACTTAAAATATTGAAAGTGGAATGCATGAATTCCTAAATTACGAATATGGGTCGTGTGTATGTGAAAAAGGGGATGTTTATATTTGTTTATGTGATGTTTTATATTTATATATTGATCAAAGTTGATTGAATCTTATTTATAAACAAATATCAACATAAAAACAACATATAAAAAAATATAAACAAGTGTCCGTGAATTGAAAATTTATATTCGTGAATTTGAAAATTAGAATTGTATGGATGAAATATTGTAAAATATATTTCTAATAAACATATACAGTTCGTACAAAGCAAATTTGCAAACTTTTCGTGGTAGATGACATAATTATCACATGTGAAAATGGCCCCTGAAATTAAGACACCCATTAGATGAGCCCAATGATTTATTTATCTATTACTAGTTTTTCTCATAAAACCCTAATTGAGATATAGCATGTACATTCAGTTGGGCAGTAACTCTATATCAGACCTTGTAAGAATTTTTTCTTGTTCATCTCGATATATAAATGAGTGGAAAAATGACATTACATATAAGATAAAATTTCTTATGTTTGCAAATCAACCAATTCTGTCATTCTTTTTTTGAAAATGCCAAATTTATGAAATACATTCCACATATGCTAGACTATTAATTTATTTTCTTGGGAACACCTTTTTCTCTCTGTTATTATTTTTCGTCCCTCTTTCTCTTTCTGTACTCTCTCTTCTCTCTCTAATTCTCTCTTTTTGTCTCAACTTCTGTCTGTCTGTCTGTCTCTCTCTCTCTCTCTCTCCCCTACCTCTCATTTTTCCATAACCTCCATCTCCTCCATTCCCCTTCTTCTTCTCTTCATTTGTCTGTTGTTGATATGTCAATCTCTACCAACTCGACCATATCATTTATCACCAATATGTCGATCTCCGTAAGCTGCAACCAATGTGTCAATCTTCACCAACTGTCGTTCAGTTGTCGTTGTCACTTCTCTCTCTTTCCCTCTCCATTTCTCTTGCTTTCACTTGCTCCCCCTCTCTCTCACGAATGGGTTCAGGCTAGCAATGGTGGAGGACGACTTCTTGTCATTGCTCGGACCTTCTCTCTCCCCCTCTCTTGCTTTGGTTCTGGTAGATGCGGCAGTAGTCGATAGCCACAGTTAGGTGGCATCGACAGTAGCTAGGGTTTGAAAACCCAAGCCGCACATTACGATGGGGATAGATATGATGATAAAAAAATTGAACGCTAGTGCCTGAAAGTTTGAAAATTACCATGCCAATCCCTAAAGATAAGTTTTTTGGTTGAGTTAAATTTGGTTCATACAAATGGTTGAAAAATGGTAGATAGATAGTAAACACATGGGGGACATTTTGTCCACCATATGTACTGTCACAACCTCGACTCACAATACATATTTATAAGAATACATGACATAAAGCATATTCATACGAACACATAAATTCATATGCATTATATCATCATTGTCGAACATAGCATAAAATATTTAGATAACAAGCAAAAGGGTTAGACAAGATGTCATTTATTTCTATTTGTGAAACTAGATTAAAATTCCCCAAAAATTTTATAGAAATGCTAAACGGTGTGGGAAAGATAAGTACTAAAAGTAAAGTAGAAGCAAGTAAGGGTAAAAGTGTCGTTTAGTGATCTTGTCGTCTTTGTTCTAGCTATGGACGAATATTTTTCATTTAATAGTTTATAAATTTCAGTACTATAAAGTGTCAAAGTCATAGAATAAGGACCAAATTGAAAAGAAGAGCAAAATCTTCCTATTGGACCTTCCAATCATCTTATAACCACGCGACACCTCGTGTTTGGATTAAAACATGATAAAAACAAAATAAATGCACATAAACCTGCAACATTTCATGCTTAACCATAATAGAGGAAAGAAAGGAAAGGAAAGAGAGGGGAGAAGAGAGGAAATGCTATTTTGGTGAGAAAAATTTGGTAGGAACACTAGAAATTGCTGAAAACTCAACTAGATCTGTATTTCTTGCATCCTTTGCTTCTAATCACCAAATTGAGTGATTTTATTCCTTCCTATATGCATATTAATCATATAAGAACATTTTTAGGGTTTTGGTTTGCAGATAATTGCATTAGAACATGATTTAAACATCAATTTAAATGATTTGCTTGATGGGTCTGTTTAGGATTTTGATTTCTGTCCGAGATTGTTCGATTTTGTTTAGGTTCTTAGAGACAGATTTTGAAAAGAATTTAAACATAAAAGTTTTTTCAAATTATGTCTTATATGATTCTATATAATCTTGTGGTTATTATAAATGTATATAAAGATTTATGCCAGTTGAATTGAATGCTGCTCTGAGAGTGCCCTATTTTTCAGTAATACTGTCCAGTTTTGTATCCTGTGTTTGGTGGGCTAAACGGAAAAATTATTTGATGGTTAAAACATGAAAGTTGTTTATATATGTGTCAATAATATTTCTGAAAATTTTTCTTGTAATGTAAATTGAATAACCAGAGTTAAGTGCAATATACTATACCCTACCCACCTAAAGTGATTCTATTGTAAAGCTGTAGCTTTGAAACATTGGCCAGACCGTTTTACAATGTATTAAGGGTTTAAATTTGGTATAAGTACATTATTTTATGTCTAGTATATGTCGGTTAAATATCAGGGTAAAATAGTTCTGTTCGGAGGTTCAACCATGGATAATAAAAAGACTGTCCAGAATGGTATAAAACAGAAATTTAGTTACGCTAAGTATAATGTTTCTTTAGACAAATTTGATCAATTACCTTTCATTTAAAATGATCAAATGCATTCGTAATATATTAGTAACATAACATCATATGCATTGCATATATTTATCAGTTAGAATGAGCATAACTCGAATATATATCATTAGATTGAGAAACATTGAGAGGGAGCCCGAGCAGGGTAACGGGACATACTATCTATCTTAAAGAGGTGAGTATAAACTGGAGATTAGATTCGAATATGTGTTACATGCTTTGTATTCCAAGATGTGCTCTTGATATGATTATATGGACATATTGGGTGACTAGTTGAATTTACTTGATACATGTTATTTGTTAAGAATCTTCATATGATTTGTTATATGTATATGTTGAGAATGCATATTGTTTATATAGAAAATTTATGATTTTATATGGATATTGATTATCAAATGTTTCACATATTGATGCATTCATATTGGACTAAATAAAGGTGTTGTGATCATGATGCTTTTTGTATTCACAAAATATGCACAGTGGGACCTTTAGATCATATTTCATACTGGAGACCTACGGGTCATATTTTATATTAGAGACAGTCGGATCATATTCATTCTGGAGACCTTCGGGTCAAATTTCATACGGTGTCGGTCGGACAATTACACAGTGGTATACAGGAATCCCAGGCCGATACATTGCTTGTTTGGTCACAACATATGAAATGGAATACAGAGGCATGCGCATATGTTTATATGGCTTAGCTAATTAATTATCTATGATATGCTTTATGACATGCTTATGTTTGCTTGAGTTGGTCTATGGTGGTTTATACTCATTGAGTTGCAACTCATATAAAATGCAAATATATTTTCAGGTTGTCAATAGTGATAAGTCATTTTGTTTGTTTTGAGCCTGGAGTTTGTTGATAGCAATATGAGTCACAGGTCGGCTAGTTGGTGCTCTAAACTCCCTCCTTCTAAGCATTTACATATGTATAGTTAACTGAGAGTTAGCTGAGTCTTTTGACTTGTAATTATAAACTTTTGAAACTGGGTTGTCTATAAGTGACTTATACTGATGTGTGTCTTTATGTTTACATGACAAAAGTGTATTACCTTACTGCATTTTCACAATGGTATATGATTATATGAATGAAAATTAAATGAGAAATAAGTTAAAAGGGTGTTACATGTCAATGGAAAGGTTTATAAGTATAAGGACATGACTACCTAAGTAACCCAAACTTGAACTTTTAGGCTTCGTAGTTGGAAGTTCATTAGTTGTCAGATGTTGCTTAAAAACAGCTGAGTGCTTATGTCAGGTCACCTTATATAAAAATGAAGTAATGACATTTAAAACATAAAATAATAATTAATAATTTATTTTTTATATATAAGATTAAAATATATATATAAATAAACTAAATATCAGTACACTAATATCTATTTTTTCTATTGACAACAAAGAGATGCGAAGTGACAAGGGATGCTCGAGCGACCCCTTGTCTCCATATGCATCGCCATTGTGGTTAGGTTCTTGGAAATGAAGAAAGGATTTAGAGTAACAGGTGTATGCTTTTGTGGACTTTCGAGTAAAGGCATGACACATGACTAATTAAAGAGAGACGCAGAACTTCAAAAGCACCATCTTGTTTGTAAGCCTTGAAATTATTGTTGTTTTCTTTTGTTATATTAACCAACACAATATTTGGTCTTCGTTTGAGTGTTCAAGGTGGTTTTGGCTTCATCTAAAAAGGGAGTTATTTTCCTCCCCTCGCTTTGAATTGTCTCTTCTATCTGTTGGATCATGGGTGATCAATAGTAAGTTCTTTTTATGTTTTGATGATGAACAAAAGATTTTGATGATGATGAAAACATTAGACTTGGAGTTACACATATTAGAAATCTCAGAGTTGCAAAGCAAGGCACTGGAAGACATATATAATGTGCTTTATAAGACTCATAACTTTATCAACGTACATCTTGCATCTAAAACATACGTTATTTGGGTTTACAACATGATCAACGTACATCTTGCTAGTGTAACGTACGTTGTAAATGGTCCAGAAAGCTGCAACTACATTGAATGAACTCTAACGGCTAGTTTCTCTTAAGCAACGGTCATATGGCTTGGAATAGCTATAAATACATCAAAAGAAGGTTGAATATTATGGAACAACATATTCAAACATTGTACTAACGCTCCAATCAATTCTAACCATAAAAAATATCAAATCAAGCTAAAGATCAAAGTTCAAGCATTAAACTCATACATTCAACTCTAGCATAGAGTTTTATTGTTTGTAAACACTTTGTATACACTTTAAGAGTGTGAGAAAGGTTTGTTGTAAGCCTATAGAAAACAAAATTGTAAAGGTTTGTTGTGAACCTAAGAAAAACAACATTGTCAGGGCCTTAGAGGTGTTCAACTAGGAATCAACCTCGTTGTATTGGCTTTGTTAGATTGAGCCGTAATCAATCACAGTTATAGTGGAAATCCTAAGTGGTGAGACTTTGGTAGTGGACGTAGGCATCAAGTTGGCTGAACCACTCTAAATTCTTGGTGTTGATTTTTCTCTTTCATTTCAAGTCGATTTCGCTATTCAAAGCATAGACCAAAAATTATCCAACACTATCCTTGTTCCTCTATGAGCTTCTTTATTTCCTTCCTCTGAATCCTTATTTATCAAATCTCTTAATTTTAGCAATTAAATCCTCCATCTACTGAATCTTAGAATTAAGTCTCAACTATCACACCGCTCAAATTTTTGGCATCCTTGAACCTTTCTATTTTTGCTCGTCTCATTAGACCCAACTTATATATGCCTTGTCCTCCCTTTTGTTTATCTTGATAAATAGTACAATAAGCACCCTTAGCTAGAATTGTCATAGGAAGGATAAGCCACACGTAGTTTAAGCCTTTTTAGACTTGGTCCACATTCAATAGCATGACATTAGATTCCTAATGAAGACACATATAGATCATTCCCAATTAGAGACACTAAATACTAGGCATTGTTTTGATGGTCTATTTGTTGTTAATGCTATTGGTTCATTTTAATGGTAGGTCGACTTTGTTATGAAGAAAGAAAAGATTGGTTCAAACATTCTTACTCAAGTCATCATTTTGATGTTATTGTTAAGAAGAATGGGTTTTTCCTAGGACACAAGATTTCTGGCAAACCTAATAAGAGCTTGCAACAAAATAGTTGGGAGTTGCTATGTAAATTGGTTTCTCCTTTAGAGACACATTGGTATACTATTAGTGACTTCAACACTATTCTCTATCAATCTCAGAGGAAAGGAAGGTCCCCATACTTCTAAAAGGCTTTGGATGACTGCCACCTCAAGATTTTAGCTTTAACTCCCTTCCTCCACCTATGATGGTTGTGCTTTCAATCTTTCTCTCTTATAGATATTTTTCTCTTTTTCATCCTCTTGCGGATTCTCTTTCTCTTTTAAATTTTTAATGTTGAATTTATACTAAAATAAATAAATCATGATGACTAGGGAGGAAACAATTAATTGATCCAACTTGAAGAACTTATAGAAGGCACTAGGTGTGTGAAGAAAGGCATTTACGCACACAACCTATATGGTTACATACGCAAGTAGTTGAAGTTGCGTCACAAGCTTTTGGCTATGCACGCAAGCATGAAGAGTAAAGATGGAAAGTTGCTAGTAAAGAGCTTGAGGAAATGAAAAGAATTAATTGTGCATGTAACTTGTAAGTTTGCACACACAAACCAAACTTGAACTCCACGAGTAGAAGGGCTAACGTATGCAAGTAAATTAGAGGATTAAAGGTCTACATTGGAGTCAAAGAGCAAATCAAGACAAGTTGACAGATGTGATCTCGAACACATCCCATTTGAACATGTTCCGACATTAGGTGAATATTCAAATTCCTAAAGGTGAAGAGCAATGAACGTGCGCATGCAACAGACTGGTTTAAGTATGTCAGTCAAGACATGAATATTAAGGTGTCTTTTTCGTATGAAATTGATTTTAATTATGCGTGTATATGATGGGTTTAAGCATGCAAATCTACAAAGAATATCTCATAATAAAGCATACAAGTTGTGATCTACGCATGCAAAGGTAAATGGGTATATGTAGTTTGCACGCACAAGTGGTTCTTTGCACACGTAAAAGGTGCTTGCATCATGTACTTTTTGCCAAGACTTGTTTGTCTCACAACGGCTTTTTTTGAGATTCCAACTACTTTATTTTCAAGTGGGAGTATAAATACACCCTTGAGACTCAGAGAAAGATAGAGAAGCATTCATTATGACCTTTCAAGCTCTCAAGTCCTCATTTTCATATTTTTCTCTCATTTATTGCTTTCTTCATTTTCACCTACTCAAGTGTGTTTTGATTTACAATCTTTTTAAGTTGAAGTTGTTGAACCAAAGTTGGTTCATATGTGAAATCCCTATAAGATTTGATGATTAACAAAAATATGGAAGTAGTTAAAGATTGTGCACGTCAAGCTTAAGTTATGCATGAAATTCACTAAAAGATGTGAACTTATGCATGTGACTACACTTGAGCACTTTATTCCCTAAGCCAAGAAACTGAAGATGAAAGACCTGAAACACTCAAAGGTCATTTGCATACATAATAAAGAATTAAGCATGCAAAAGAATCAAATGAGCACGTAAAGTGTTTAATTGTATGCATAAAACCTCTGAGGAAAGATGGAAATCTAAAAAGAAATGACCAGGTCTGATAAGGATCAACAGTGAGTTTGGTGTTGCATACGCAAATATGCCTAAAGCACATAATTGACGAAAAATGATGCTTTATAGAAAGCTGAAGGTATTATGGAGAAAAGTATGTTACACATGTAAGATTCAGGTTTACGCACACAAAGGTTTCTCAATGACGCAAATGATTTTGGTTAAGCTCACAAGTAAAAGAAGATTTAAAAGTGAGATCTTTATTGACTTTCAAAGTCAAAAGATAGAAAAGAGAATTGCGCACACAACCTGTAACTATTATGCACACAACCACAAGATGACAAGAATGATAGCAAATTTTTTGATAGATCATAGGAATATTGAAAAGAGAATGTCAGCGCATGTGTCAAAAAAAAATTCAAATATCCAACGGTCACAAGAAATTCCTTGCGCATGTAAGAAGTGATTTGTGAATGCAATTCTAGAAGGACATTTAGGGGTGATCATTCTGAACAGAAAATCAGTTATGTTAATCATATAAATGAAAGATCTATGCACACTATTTGTGGATGTTATCAAGAGATGAGCACACAAACGAATCTTATGCATGCAAAATGGAGCTAAAGCTATAAGCATTGCACATGCAAATGGCAATTATGCATGCAATTTTCTCTTATGTCATGTACTTGCTACAAGGACTGTTTGTGTTACAACAGCTCCAATTTAAAAAAAAAATGGTCATCTTGGGAAGAGTTACTGTTAATAGACCATCATAGCACTCAAGAGAGTTTAAAAGTTTTGGGTATTTATTGCTATATTCATTTTGATCTCTTGTGCTCTCTCTTTCTTCATTTCTTTAGTACACCTCCTTTTGTGCTTTTTACCTCCAATCATTTGGGTTGGTGAGTGATTTAGTTAGGGAATCATTTTGCCATTGTGAAAGCATTTATTTTCTTAAGGGTTTTGTAAGGTTTTTGTTGTTTGTTTCATTTGAAAAACAAGAGAGTTGTAAGGGTTCTTTGCACCCAAATGAGAAGCAAGGGCATAAAGAGGTTTCCCTCCACCTGAAAGTGAAAACTTAGTGGATTCTCAATTCCTGAGTTGCACTTGGAGAGTGGATGTAGATCAAGGAGGATCGAATCAATATAAATAACGGTTTGATCTCTATTTCCCTATCTCTTTTACTTTTATTATTCATTGCTTTTGTTTATTACATCTTGGTGGTTGTGAATTGAATTGCTTTTACTCTTGATTTGTTTTGAAAGAAAGAAAGAAATATTTTCACAAGGTTTTAAAATTATTTAACAATCCAATTCACCCCTCTTGAATTGCCACTTCGGGACAACAAATGTGAGGTTTATTTTTGGAATTTCTTTTCCATTAACACTTACCTTGTAAAAGCATTCATTGCTTGGTGATTTCATAGGTTTTCTTATTGAAATTTCTTAGAATAACAAGTGTAAAGGTTGCTTTATTATCCTAGAAAACAAGTGAAGTTGTAACGAGATTTCCATCCACTCGTAAGTGAGAAGTTAATGGATTCGATACTCTCGTGTGTGGCTTGAGGAGTGGACTTAAGTCAAAGAGGACCAAATCACTATAAATCGAAGCTTTGATCTCTTCTACATTTTCTCTTTACTTTTGTTCATTGCTTGTTTATTTCCTTTTGAGTATTAGGCTTGTGAGCTGGACTATTTTTATTCTTTGATTTATTGTGTAAAAGTTTTTAATTTTTTTTAAGTTTTTAGAAGTAATCCAATTCTACCACTATTAGATTGCCACCTAGATCAACACAAATGAAGTAAACAAATCACAAAGGAAGAAATGAATTCCATGAAATTGCAAATCACACAAGGCAAACAAAACAAAGGTTGAAAAACACAACCCCCTCCCTTTGCCAAACCCAACAAATCCTTAATGTTGCTATACTCTACAAAGTTGTAATGACCCATGCACTAGCTCAACTTGCGAATTAGTCTATGTCATGACCCAGAATCGGATCATGACCAGCGTACGAGGGGAACCAAACCATAGGTTCGGCCTATCTCGCACAAGCCTCGGAAGAACAAAACTTCTAACCATTTATTATACCAAACATTTCAAACTGATTATAAATTACAACATTTAAAAATTTAAAATAATAACAAGCATAACATAATATATATTATAAAACAAAATTCCTAGAAAACATTTGTGAATAATAAGATACAATCATATCCCATATAAATCTAGTGTAGAGCATCTACCAAACTGATGTACTGGGGCCTGAAAAATGGGCCACTCAATTCTGAGCAGAAATCCTCATTGAGTGTAGAAGTCAAGATAACCTGAAAAAAGTTAAGGGAGGGGGTGGGAAAACTCAGTGAGAGAAGACACTCTAGATCGCCTCCGGGACATTACATAGACCGTTTTGAAAATGTTTTCAAAAATACCAAATGCACGTATATAATCAGATATTGATAGTATATACTTGTATACATAGATTGTACTACCCTGTCCATTCCGATAAATTCTCTATAGCATTCTGACCAAATTCTGACAAGGTCTTTGGTGGAACATCATTCGACTTTGAATGATCTCAGTTCGGTCCCAATTTGAACCTCGAATGGTTGAAGTGATGTTTGGGTGTTTGAAAGATACCTGAGAATGTTTAAGGGTGTTATCCATAAAATTTTGGGTGTCGTTATGTCCCGGGAGTGAAGGGATTTATGATTGGAAGTTAAGAACACGTTTGGAAGCGTGAAATGTCGAGTATGTGGCTAGAGTAGTGAACAACGCACGTTGTCGGGACAAGCAAGACGTACGTTATCTGGAAAAGGAGCATAACGTACGTTGGGTAGCCATGACGTACGTTATCTGGGGTGCAAGGATGATCAACGTACGTTGGCATGAACGGCGTATGTTGTATTGTGTTTGTTCCAAATCCGTCTGGATGCATCACAACGTACGTTGATGGTGTATGACGCACGTTGTGAACGACCATAATATACACTTTTATTGAGCATTCAGGTGGCGGAGTCCACACTGCTATATGGATATTGGTATTGCTCCCGTACTATGAATTCACACACACACACACATAAATATTGTCTGAATTCATGTTGTATGATATAGATGCGAACGTTTTTGGAAAACAAATTTCAGAAAATATATTATGTATGTAGTGTGTATACTATAATGTACCTACATATATCCGTGTGTGATATTTTTAAATGGTTTTGAAAACAGTCTTTATGAGGCACGTATGAGGCGGTCTGGAGTGTTTTTCCTCACTAGGTTGACCCCTTTTCTTTTCTTTTCTTTTCTTCATTCTCTCTATACTTCACTTTTTAGGTACTTTGTAGCGGTTGTTGATCTTCCACGCTCAGTGAGATGTTAGTTAGCAACGAGTGCCCTGTTGTTCGGGCTCGACTGTCAATTTTCTTAGATGCTCCATATACCGAGTAGTGGGTTATGGTCCTGTATTTTTAAATTTGAAATGGTTAACTTGTTTTAAATTATATTTATTTATTTAATGATTTTTTTATTGTTAAAATTTGAAAATATTATCTTTAAAACTTATTTTGTAAAACAATTTCAAAATGGCTAATAAAACTATATTTGTATATTAGTTCTGTACTTTGAGGCTTGTGTGGGATGGACCGAGCTTCCACAGATGGTCTGCCTCGTACGCCGGTCACTGCCTGACTTGGGTCGTGACAAAGGTGGTATCAGAGACTAGGTTATCATAACTCTTTGGCAGTTGTGTACTCTGATACCAAAGGTGGTATCAGAGCAAAGTTTCGTAAGTCTAGGTCGGTTGTGGAGCTTAGATATCCTTTATCAAGTCAGTCTAATTTGCCTCTGTATATGTCTCTGATGTAATTGTTTTTGTATGCCCTTCTGGAGATTTTGTTAGGTACTGTGACAATTGTTTGCATTCTGACATCTGTATACCTGTTATGTCTGTCTATTTGTCCTCTGTAGATATGCTTCAACGTCATAGAAGACCTTGAGAGGCTGTTAGGCGGCGATTCGCTGAAGTTGCCAGTCAGTCTGATACGGATTGACATAGTTCGCGTGTTAGGCAAAAGGTCGCAATTTTGACACCTCAATCTCAGCCTTCACTTATGGCTTAGTCTACATTTTTCGACCATTTCACTCAGACCCTTGATCTTCTTGAGTGACTTGCTCCTAGTCAGGTAGTTGGAGTTCAACCAACGAAAGCTGTTTCGGCAGTTGCACCTATTGCACTGAAGGTTAATGACGGTACCCATTTGATAAGTTCTTTGAAGCTCGAGCCTCTGAGATTTAAGGGTACAATGGAGGGATGACTCACAAGATTGGATCACTGAACTCGAGTGTTGTCTCAGTGCTATGAACTACACTAATGACTCCAAAAAGGGTTAGGTGTGTAGCATTCCTTTAGGCGCTCGTGTAGCGGTGTGGTGACAAGTTTTAGGAGATGGGATGATGTCTCTTGGGTTGAATTCAAGAATGAACTTGTATTTTCCATTCTGTCCCGGGACATTAGAAATAAGAAAGTGGACGAATCTAATGATTTTCATCAGAAGCAGGGGATGTTTGTGACTAAGTATGAGGAGTAGCTCAGAGACCTTAGTAGGTATGCACTGGAGGGATGTCGTGGTGAGACGGCATTGGCAAGAAAATTTCAAAAAGATATATTACTAGAGTATGCTAGAGTGATATCGACTCTTGGACTGAAAACAGTGGAAAAGATTGATGAGGCCACAAGGGCCATTGAATACGTTGATGAAAAATACTCAGAGGAAACTTTCAAAAGAGTAGGATCAGATGGGAAGGGAGTTGATGTTAGGTTGGAAACGAATTGTTGTTGCGTTCGAATTATGGTATTTTGGGGAACTTGGGAAATGCGAGGGAAGCATTTGATTCATTAGTAGTTAAGAATAAATAATAAGATTGATTTGAGGTTTAATATTAGGAAATAAAATGGCACGACAAGACTGTCAAGCACTTGGGAGCTTGATGATATTACAAAGTATTATGTATTTAAGGAATTAGCGGATTAGTCTGGTAATGAACGATAATAAATTATGAGTCAAATTTCCGTGGCGTATGGAAGCTAAATTTGTTAAGATCAGGATTTGAATTTCACGTTATATGTACTGCTTGGTATTAATTAGAGTAAGACGGTGTTTGGAGTGCTACAGATTTTGGAGTGCTACAAGCTTGAGTAATAGATTCTTCTATGAATTTATTTGTCGATACGAGAGGAATTTAATAATTATTATTTGGAAGTCGATCGATTCGATAAAGGAATAAATTTGAGATTGGTATTTTGATCTTATTGACTTTTAAGGATATTCAGTATACGGTGAAAAAAAATGGCATTGATACATGATAATGGAGGTTAACACTAGATGTATTCGTAAAAGTAGCCTAAGGATAAAAGTGATATGTAATTATCAGTTTGGTGAGAAATTCATCGACGATTTCTTTGATTTTAGAGGTAGTGGAAAAAATTTGTTTAAGGTTAAACAATTACGATGAGGATTCGTAGTGAGTAATGTAAATATGAAGGCAATATGGAATTCACAAACAAGACTTGAGGAGTTAAATGGGACTCGATATATAATTGGCTTATATGGTTGAATGATTATAATTATGGATATGATTTGAAGTCGATTGTGAGTGTATGGATTAACTTATGAGTTTGACTTGATTTGAGCTACGAGAATTGGATATAGATGATATACACTTTAGGGTACTTATGATATCTCTGTTAGTAAAAAATGATTCTTTTATGTTCTCTGGTGTTTTGTGATTTCAAATAG
>CAODLS011480052.1:0-11312 GCA_948243855.1 Flueggea neowawraea | reverse complement strand
AACTTTAGCATGAATGCATGTAAAGAGATTTTGCACGATTTAGTACTTACGACTTGAAAAGAAAAAAAATACTTTTGTACATCACTGTTATTGATGTGGTTGTGAAAAATTTCGAAATGAATTTTAAAACTACTACTTGGTATCTAGCATGTATACGTATATATATATATATGCTTATATCTGCGTGCGGTATTTTTGAACGTTTTCAAACGGTTTTTCGTGAGGCCTAAAGCCGCTCTGAAATGTCGTTTCCTCACTAAGGGATCTTACCCCTTTCTTTTTGTGTTTTCTCCTGTATTCTTAATTGCAGGTGAATTTGGTTGATTGGGGTTTTTCAGCATTCAGAACCTGATGAGGCATTTTAGTATTTTTAGTTAGTGCCCTTTTGTTCGGGTCCTGTTTGTATAAATTGTTAGATGCTCCATACCGTATTCCTGTGGAATTTGTTTTGTTTTTGTTAATGTTTTAGACATTTCAAATATTGTAATTTGAAATTATTTCCAAAACTTATATTATATATGTTTTGTTTTTAATTAATAAAGATTAAATCTTTATTTGCGTTTCATATTTCTTTAAATATGATTATTGAGTAAATATTCTATTCTATGAGGCTTGTGCGGGATGAGCTAGGTTCCTATAGACGGTTCACCTCGTACGCCGGTCATGGTCCCGGGAATGGGTCGTGACAATAGAATTGGAGGCTTTCGATTTCTATGCTTCAAGTAATGATATGGATTGTTATCAGATTAATAAATTATCGTTTCCTTTTGTGCAGGGGAAAAGTGTTGGATTTTGATTGAAATTCTTTGGTATTCCATGTGAGTATTTTATGCTTTCACATTTGATTTCGATTTGTTATTATTGCTCAGTTTGGATATTTTGTGGCTTTTCCTTTTTGCGCGTGTCTCTGTGTTAATTTTAGTTGATAACCGGAAAGGTTTGGACTTCGAGTTTATTCGTGGTAATTTCCGCTTTGTTTTGAAGCCCCTTAAGTGATTCAATTCAATTTGGGTGTTTTATCTTATGTTGTTATTTTATTGGATAATCATGTATGCCAAATTATCTAACTGAGAAGTATATTCAATTTAAGGTCTTTTAGGTTAGGTAGTTTACAATAGTTGAAGTTTTGAGATGGATGTAGCGAATGGAAATTGCAATAGTAGATAGAATGAGTGAATGCTACAATCGAATCGATGATAAATTTATCATGCATGCATTACATGTAGAAAATATACGTTAATGCACCAGTGCTTTTACATAGGCAAAGACACTGCATTTGAACTGATTTCTTGCTCGTTAATTCATTTTAGGGCGGATGAAGAACCTAGCGATCAGAAGAAGTACCTTGAGGAGGCTTGCAAGCCTAAATGTGTAAAGCCTTTTTTGGAATACATGGTAAGCATCACATCTTAGTATTTTTTTGTAAGATTCATATTTATGTCTGATTGTTTCAAGTTGTTTTTGTGTTTTTCCAATCTTTTTTGGGCTCAGTGTCTGGATCTTTCCTCTTCTTTATTGTTCTCTTTTTCCTTTTCCAGTGTGAAATATGTATATATAATAGTGTGATGCTTAACTCTTGGCTTGGCTTGTTTAATACTAGCCAAATTCTGCCTTTCTGAATTGAGTTTTTAGCCGTTGACCTGATCCAACTTTGATAGGATGTCGGCCTCTAATATCTACTGTACATATGCTAATAAGTTATGGGAATGAACTGCCAGGCTATGGAAGAATAAACTGCATAAATGGTAATGTAATAATAAAATCATGCACTTATTTTCATTGGAAAGTATGTAACCGTAGCACTCAAATACTGCTTGTATTGTTTCTGAGAAAATTTCTGGGAATTTGTTGTACTCAAATAAAGGCATGCGTTGAAAGGATCAAAGGGGATGAAAGTGGGCACAAACATTGTACAGGACAATACTTCGACTACTGGTCTTGCGTCTATAAATGTGTACGCCATCACATTTTTTGAAAAAAAAAATTTAAGAATATTGTCCATCTAGGTCATTAGCTTAATTCAAGATATTGAAATGCAGGTTGCGCCAGTCCTGTTCAAGAAATTGAAATAATCTCGCAGTTGATTAAGCATCTCTTTCTTTCCGTCCATTCCCTTTGTGCTTCTGGCAGCTGCAGCAGCAGAATTATTTTTTCGGTTTTGTACTTTAGTGGTGGTTAAAACAAATCAAGCTTTATTGAATTGATTGTAATTCCAAATTGTTGCTGTTGGACTTCATGTTTTTGCACCATTGAATGATGCATAACCATGTAGAAACGACAGCATTATGTGATGAATAATGCAACAGTTTGCTGTTCTTATGATTAGGATCGATCTTGTTCCCGTAGAAATGTGTTGTTCTTGATGTTTATACCATGAGATTGACACGTGGTCTTTTTCTGATATGATTATTTGCGTATTCGGCATCACGTTTGATCTCACAAGTCCAAAGCTTCAACCCTAGGAATTCGAGATGCAAAATCAGGAACCACCTTCATGTCAAAATGAAACATTCTGACGTCTTATCCTCCAACAAAGCTGGTATAGACCCCTCTCTCTCGTCTCTCTTTCAAAAGCTTGCAGTTCTTGTGCTTTTTCAACACACTGTTTTTGGGCCCTCATGGTACGGATTCCATGCTTTTACAGCTGGGGTTTATATTTTCTAGGTCTACAATGTTTGGCCCTTTTGTTCTCCTTTTGGAAGGGTTTCTTCGGCTCTTTTTACTTTTTGTTGTTGTGTTCGGCTTCTTCGGTGGGTTCGGTTTCGCTACTGGTGGTTGTGTCTTCTTCCATGGGGGTACTTGGGCAATCAAATTTGGGCTTGTTTTGTCGTCTCTCGCAGTCTGTTGCTTTGTGGCAGCGCTAGTGGCGGTGGACTTGTCTTCCTGGGCTTGTTTCAGTGTTGTGGGATATTTTATTCATGGTGCCGGAGTTGGGTCTCTGCCTGCAAATTTGGGGATATTTTATTCATAGTGGTTAGAGGAGTTCAATTGTTGGATTTAGGCTTTGATCGACTCAGAGTCGAACCTGGGTGGCAGTTTGGGCGTTGTGACACTGCTTGGTGGTGTCTGTTCTATGCGACTGAAATGTTGTATGTATTTCTTGTTCTCTTATTTCTTGTTTTCTCTTAGTTAGGACAGAACTAAGATTTCAAGTAAGAAGGAGCGATTTTTAAAAGTAAAGTTTTTTCTTATCCGGATCAAATTACACTTCACTACTTTTCTTCTCAATATTATTCACATTTTTTTTGCCAATAATATTAGAGGAAAGCTCCACTTATTTCAAGAGTAAGTTTTTTACACTTATTATCCATCATTACTATTCATTATATTTGAATTTAATGGTGAAGATTAGATTAAAAAAGGAAATTACATCCAACATTAGAGTTAGATATGATAGACGGTAAAGATGAAAAGTAAGTTTAAAAAATATACTCTTGAAGTAAGTGGAGCCTAACTCATAATATTATTCACATTAGTATTAGAAGTTTGTGATGAACCGAGAACATTAGACGACTCCATTGAACTTCTTAGTCTCTTAATAACATATTCATCCATATCCTACAACAATTCACATGACAAGAACAAATCCGAATTCACTTTATACTTAACAAATTGAAATTCTAAAAAATCATTTCTAACTTAAATAACAAATCATTTCTAAATTAAATATTCTAAAATAACAAATTCACTCTATAATTAACAAAATAAAATTGTAATTTGAAACTTAACTATAGATTTTCTGCAAACTCTTAAGTACACAAATCAAAACTAGAATTAAATCTCCGAAAAATCACTAATTTCTAACTTAAAAATATAACCCATTGCACAAAAATGTCTCAACTCTCAAATGCACATTAACATTGAATTAAACATAATTTTTAAAAAATCCTGCTGTTTTTTTTAAAAAATAACAGAACTCGGTCCAAGCCTTGGTTCTTAATTTTTAAGACGGCTTCGTCTTCCTCCTACTGCCAGCTACTCCCTCTCAAAGAGGGAGCCAGCAGCGGGGAGCCGGTAGCAAGAGTAAGCGGCCGCTCATGCCGCTCCCCCCTCCTTCCGTCTCTGCTCTTAGTCCCATTGTGTTTAACCAAATAATTTGGGAAGTTTATTAACTCAGGTCATGTCTACAATAAATCAAATTCTTATTCCGCGGTTGTATTATTCCAATTTAATTAAAAAAATATTTTTTTTCTTTTTGTATCCACTTCTTAATATTTTGGGTTCCCATGGTCATGGGAAATGGGTTCTCACGGTCGTGGGAACTCATTTCCTTTTTTTTTTAAATTTTGTTCTTTATAAATAATTGTTCTACTTTGTATTTCAATTTCATTTCATTTCTAATTTATTTCATCTACAATTAATCTTTAATTCTCTTTTTTTTTATAAAAAAATGAATTCCAATTCTACCAATTTTCAAGATCCCAATTCAAATAATTTATCAACCTCCCAAAACCGGGGGATTTAATGGAAATTTCGTTGTATTTTAATTTTCGTTGTTATATGTCTTATGCAATCTTTAATTTCAAATGTAATTTAATTTTTAATGTCAATTTAATTTTTATATAATTTTAATTTTAAACATGATTCAATTTTAATATTAATTACTATTTTGGTAGAAATTCTTTTTAGTATTATTCTTAAAATATATAATATTTTGCTAATTAAAAATATATTTTTTTTATGTAGAAAAATATATTTTTGTGTCGTATATATTGTAAAAGAAAATTAAATAAAAAGTGGAGTGATAATTGGTTTCATAAGAGTTCAATAAGAGTTTAAACTGAGAGCGGAGTTAATAAAAAACTAATGTGGCAGTAATGTGTCAGTAGTTTAAACCCAAAATGGGTCTACCTGTTAGATATACCCTTAGGGCATCTCTATTGGCAGTTCAATGGAGGGAAATAAAGTGATTAGACAGTCTAATATATTTTTTTAACTTTTGTTGATTTTGAGGAAGATAGAAGAAAAAAAAAGTAGTTTAGTAAAAAATAAAATAATAGTGAGTCTTAAAACAGAGTTCAACAATAGTTTAAACTATTAAAAAGAATAATTTAATAAGAGAGAGTTTAATGAAATGCTAATATGGCAATAATTTGAACCAAAATTATTCAAACCATTGAAAATGCTCTCAAGAGTAGAGATGGCAATGGGTAGGGTATACCAATACATTTACCCGTACCCGTAATTCATATCATGTACCCGTTCTCTACCCGTATTGTACAAAAAATAAAAATTATCACTCGTATCCTATCCACAGGGTACATGTTTACCCATAGGGTACCCATTTACCCATTGTATAAATTTAGTTAATTCACTTAAAAAACAATATATCACTAATTTAAAACAATAGATTAAAAAATATACGAGACAATATGAAATACTATATTCACATAACATAATATAAAAGCTATAGTTTGCAACTGAATGTTTTTAATGAAATAGTAGTGTGATAAGCTATAACTTGATGAAGAATTTATACAAACATTATTGTCTAAAATACTATACATTGATGAAGATGAGTAGCATTTCCAACATTCTCATTGCAACATCCAAATTTCAGCTCTTAGTTCTAGTATCTTTCTATAGAGAAAATGTTAGACTAAAATATGTACTAGATATTATATTTGCAACAGTAATATACCAAAATATGTTAGACCAAAATATTAGACAAAAAAAATATTGTTCTTAAAATCTAATGCTTGATTTGTTGGTCAATCAATCATTTGTTATAGTTGAGTCTATAATAGAACAACACATACATTAAAAAAATCAGAAAGTTACTTGAAATAATTATTAATATCAATAAATAAGATAAAATATAATACGGGTAGGGTACGGGTACAAGAATGGGTAGGGTACTCCTATATCCATACCCTATCGATACCCACACAGTAAAATGCGGGTATTACCCGTACCCATACCTAGCCAAAACGGGTAATACCCACGTTGACTGTGTACAAGTAGGGTCGGTATCCGTCGGGTAGGGTATAAATTTTCATCCCTAATATTATATACTATATGCTACTATAAGATATAGCATATAGCATTTTCCAATGATTGGTAAAAATAAATAGTAAAAAGGTAGAGATGTTACACGTTTTTTAATAAAATTAGTTATACACAATATGCTATATGCTCCTCCAAATATGCTATATATTGTCCATACCAAACAAGCCCATAATATATATTGTTGTTGTGCCCTTACTGTGCTCCTAATTAATTACCTAGGACATTAAACTTTAAGCACTATTAGTTTTCTAATATAAATTTGCTAATACTATCTCGCGTGCGTGTAGAAAATCAAAATAATAAATTAATTTCAAGTAGAAATAATTTTGAGGAAATTGGACAATGGTTGGCTACGATCTAGAGAGAGAGAGAGAGTTGGGCATAAAGGCACAACGAGAGTGAGAATGGGACGAACAGACACGACGGGAGTGAGAACAGCGGTACGAGATGAGTTGCGACTAAAAGGGGTGGCGGCTAGGGTTTCAAACCTAAATTTTTTTTGTACTTGAATAATAAAATATAATAAATTTGTTTTGTACTCAATTTGGGCATCATTTTGTACTCGATTTGGCCTCTTTTTGTACTTGATTAATAAAGAAAACTTTAAACTTTGATATACTCAAACAATAAAGAAAACATTAAATTTTCAGTTTGCTCTCATTGTGTTTGTACTCATGTTCTACTCCACATGTATTCGGTGATGTGACCCTTTTTAGTGAATGCACTCGTGTTGCACTGATTATGCGAGCATTTTTTTGTGAATGTACTCTCATTGTACTCATTATGTGAGCATTTTATAGTGAATGTATTCACGTTGTACTCGTAATTTTATCAAGTCATAAAAAATATTAAACTTCCAATTCCTAATATTTATGTTTTAATCTCATTTTTCCATTTTGTAGTCGATTTGTAGTCTTGTTGTACTCATTTTTATAGACATTTGTTGGTGTAAGTAATAAGTCTTAAATAAGTTGTACTCTTATCATACTCGGTCTATATTCGTGTTATACTCCACATGTACTCGGTCTTTACTGGTCAACAGAGCCTTCATAACACTACTCTATACTCGAATTGTACTCCACATTTACTCTAGTTGTACTCTTTCTCATTGGCTTAAATTGCTTTGTCAAAGCGCGGTCAACTTACTGACACATGGTCAACACGCGGTCAAACTATTGTATTTTTTAATATTTTATTCTGTGTTTCTACTTTTGGTATGTTTTTCAAATGTTGTTGTATTTGGAAATTCTTTTTGCTTTGTTGCCTATTTGTAGTAATCACCCGATAATTTTACATTGAATGTAAACATAAAACACTAATTCAATAATAAAATGATAATTTATTTTCATGTCTTACTAATATATTTTTTACATATATATACTTGTGACACTAAATTGTCTTCATATCTTGTTATGTTAATTAATCTAAAAGTGTTTCTAACGTACTTTTATATATTAGTTTATGGTGTTATTTAGAGGCGTTTCAATATTTACGACAAAATTCCTCGTAAAAACTGATTAATTAAGGAAAATAAGAGCAATATTTGCTAAAAGCATTGTTTACAAGAAACATTTTTACTACACAATGGCATAATACGCTCCAATATTAAATAAAAATTAATTTAAAAAACATATATATAATAATATTGTTTATAAATTAATTTATATGCTCCATAAAATTTCTCATGGAAGATTTAGAATATGAACATCCTAATTTATTTACAATAGAATAAAATTTTATATAAATATTTTATAATCCTAAGACAAATTTGTATGTTGCATTTGTGTTTACTAAAAAAAATAATTTATTCATTAATTAGACATAATTATGAAAACTTTTTATAAAGATTTTTACCACGTACAACACACATACACCAAAAATTAGTTCTTTCAAATGTCCTTTTTATAATGTACTACAGAAAAGCTTTTACCATTTATTCCTCAACATGGTTGCGTTACCATTGAGATTCTTTAATGGCATAGATTTGCAAACTCTAGCAAGAAAGATGCATCATCAATAGCCATCAAGCATGCCAAGGCCTCACGGCCAAAGTCCAACAATTTACGGTAGGACGCTCGAATTTTCGGCTCAACTTGGTTATCAACAATATCTTGGAATTTGAGGCCTGGAATTTGTTTACGAGTTCTTTTTACCGTTGGCTTGTATCTCACCATCACATAGAGCTCTAGTCGGCAATGATGGTAAGGACCGATTGCACACCAATATCAAAAGATCGTCGACAGAGGAAATAGAATATGATTCCTTAATATCAAGCAATGGAATTACATTGCTTATCGGACTTGGGAGGTTGGCACCCTACTGGGACTGTTTTATGAGAATCAGAAGGATAAGACGATTGAGGTTTTGGAACACAACATTATGAAGGACATAGCTGAAGCGGTTTAAGCTGTTTTAGCATTTCACGTGTTGGGCACATTGTCCTTGCACATGGTCGATCATCGTTTCTTATAGCATGTTCAACAATGCTCCTTAGCATCATAAAATTTGAACCCACTCTAACAACATTCGTTATTCAAATCCCCAAATCAATATTTTATTAATAAATCAAATCAAAACTTTTTAAAATTGCTATAATTACTCTTTAAAATTTTTTTTAAAAAACTATTCACTCCATAGTACTCTTTATTTGATTTATTAATAAAAAATTCAAATAAAAATAAATAAATAAACAATACTACAATGAAAATATATTAATATAATGAGGATGTTAAGGAGCATTGTTGGACATTCTCTTAGTTTTTCAATTTCGTTATTGGGGTTTTCAGGGTTTTTGTAAGGTATAGGTCATCTAGCTTTTTTTAAAAACATCTTTCTATATTATTTATATGAGGATGTACACCAATTTTACATGAAAAAAATTACAAGGCATATACACTGGTAGAGGAAGGTAGGGTTCGTTTGGTAGGCCAACCCCATCAGAGGTTCAGAGGACCTGCCATGACCTGTTTGCGAACCATGACCAGCATACGAGACAAACCAAACCCGAGACCCAGTCCATCCCGCACAAGGCTCGAAAAATCAGACTTTCTACTCAACTTATTCATTTAAAACATTTGTTAACAATTAATAAATATAAGGGGGAATTACTATTTAGTCCCTGTAATATAGCGCATTAGTCATTTTCATCTCCAAGTTTTCAGAAGCATCCTACTTCATCCCTGCCGTTAGACGCATTTTCTGAAAACTGGCGAGACACATTAGCATCGCTGACATGGACTGTGGGACACATGCCACGTTGCTAAAAAGACGATTTTGCCTTTTTGTAAATTTATTTTTTTTTTTAAAATTACCTCTACATCTTCAACATCCATCATCGTTCTAACACTCAAAAAAACCCTAGAAGCCATATCTTTAACTGTTGTTGCACATAATGGTTAATAGTAGGAATTCGAATTTGGTTGGCAAAGAAAGTGACAATGGAAGCACTAGATTTGAGAATGTGCTTTGTCATTGCAATCAAAGAGGTAGGGTTAAGATTGCTGAGACAAAGAGAAGTAAAGGAAGACTCTGCTATTTATGTGATAAGGGTGTGTGTGGAAGCTTTCTTCGATGGGTTATACCTTCTCGGGCTACAAAAGAAGAAATGGAGCCATCCCATGGTGGCGGGATAACTGCTAAAAGAGTATGGGTAGAGCGTGTTGATATGAGGAGGGAAAACATGATGAAGATGATTGCGGTCGAGAAATCAGTCATCAATCTGAAGTTGATGGGTCTCATTTTGTTGGGCATTGTTGTGTTGTTGATTTTGACGTTGTTGCGTTCCAAGTAGAGGTTGTAGTAGGTGGTTCAGTCCAGATGAGGAAGACGATGATGTTGTAGTTGTTTTAAGTCATGTCATGTTGTGGATTAAAATATTAGTCATTTTAGTCCCTGTAATTTCGATTCGCGTAGCTATGAGGCTCTTATACAGAGCTGACAAAGCTTTTGTTGTTTTGTTTGATGTTTTTGGTGTTGCGTTGTCGTTTTGGTGTCTTATTTTTCTTCTTTTACGAGCAGCTTGATTCCTTGTTAGGTTTTTGTGTCTTCTTTTTCTTTTTTTGCTAGGAGCTTCCACCAGCTGCTTCATTTTTCTTCCTCTTGGGAGCTTTTGGCTTTACTGGTCCTTGACAGCCCCATTTGTTGTGACCAATTATGTGACAAAGAGAGCATGTTATTGTGTTTGACCTTTTGGTACGATGCCTTTCTTCTTCTAGATCTCTTGTTCAGTGATGCTTTCTTGGTCTCCCAATCTATCTTCTCATCGGTGCAGGCAATATCTTATCACTTTCCCTTGATGGCTGTAACTCTACAGTTGGGAAAAGTTTGATAATGTCGTGGTATGATCTAGCATATTTATCCATAGTGTAGTATTCGTCGCAGAATTTTTCCAGATCTACTCTTTTGTGCATGATTTCCTTTGTTGCATGTTTACAATGAATCCCAAAAATTTTCCACCAATTGCAAGTGTAAGACCAATCATTCAAGTTAACAGTATAACGGTTCTTACCTAAAAGCACTTCAAAATTTTCTTCTCTGCGAGGTAACAACTTCACATGGCTGGCATCAGTCATCATTTTAGCAATTCTCTTCTTCACATGGGGTGTAAATTTACCATCCATTTCATAACCCTTTGTGTACCTCTTCTGCATTACTACCATCAGTTTTTGGCTCAACTCATCTATAATTTTGACTGCTATGTAGGTTCGGATTTCCCCAAGCCACTATTAAAATATTCACACATGTTGTTAGTGCGGTGCTTGCTCTTAGAACTCTCATCATAAGAATGCCTACTCCACTGTTACACCAATTTTCCATCAATCAATCATGTGCCTCTTGAGAAATATCCTTCATTTTATCCATAAAATCTTTGAATTCATGAACACTCGTGGCCCTGCAAGCTTGCCAGAACACGTATTTGATGCCTAATCCCGGTATGCATTTCTTCAAGTTGGTATAAAGATTATTTGTATAGAAACGGTGGTAGGCATTGGGATAAACTTGTGATATGGCTTCAATTAATCCCTACATTGAATTCTGCTGAACCAAGTTTGGTCTACATGAAAATTCCCTCTAAGTTTTGATGATTTAACAAAACAATTGAAAAAGTTAAGTCATGCACTTTGACAAAGATAAAGAAATTCTGAAGTGTTCCAGAATGGATACAATGCGCATAATACCATATACTATGCACGTAGTACCGTGTTAATCAGAAGACATAATGGCCCAATTTTCTTTTGTGCGCATTATACTAGAAGGAATCGACGTAGTAAAAAGGAAATTCATTCAAGTAACATACTATGCGC
>CAODLS011480025.1:0-20658 GCA_948243855.1 Flueggea neowawraea | reverse complement strand
TAAATTTGAATAATTGAACTTACATATCGGTTTCTGTTAGGAGGCTCTTCAAAGAATGTTATTTATTGAGGTTTTGTAGGCTCGGAATCCAAGTCCTCTGACTCCCTCTTAAGTTCCACTGACTCCAACTTAAGTTCCACTAGGTCCTACTTGGATTCCCACTTGGCCTCCTGTGCTGGCCATGTAATTCCAGCCCCAATCTCCTTAGGAGAAGTAGGCGACAAGTTCTCTGAAACATGAGAATGCTTCTGCTCTAGAATCTTGCAGGTCCATTGGAAATTTTCTTCAGCCTCCTTATGCAATTCCTTTGATAGCGAAAATCCCTCCTTTACTTCCTCTACCAATTTAGCCCGAGCCTCCTGTTGAGCCAGAGGAATAAAAAGGGTGCCCCCCGAGCTTTTGCTCTCTACTATGAATGGAAAACAACTAGAATACTCCCCTCCGAAAGAATTTCCTTCCAGGGGAAAGAGTAATCTTTTTTATTCTGCTTTCCTACGCTGTGCTCCTCTGAATTCGTCAAAATCCTCCTTCATTTGTTGACAAAATTCCTCAAGCCTTTGTTCAGTCTTTTCCTCAAAAGCCTTGCGGAGAGCCAAAAAAACTTTTTTGCATTTGGCTGTCCCCCGAGCCTTCTTGGTGGTCTTTTTCAACTTCCTGAAATTCTTGACCAACCAATAATCCTTTAGACGAGTCATCATATTGGCGATCATAACAATGAGATTTTTGAGGTGGTTGGTAAAAGTACTCCTCATGCCCGTATTGTACCCCAAACCTGTAGTTAGGTGGGGTTTTTGGCACGGTGGAGTAATTCACCTGTGCAAAGACAATAAAAATAAAAATTCTTTTCTTCATAAGTTTGAATTGCCTTTGCGGTTGCAAAAGCCTCTTTTATACGCCTTCAGTGATGGAATTGGAAACGCCAGTCTATTTTTCACTCCATAATTTCATCATTGTGCATGGGTCCTACCGAGCATGCCAATGATTGTTTCCCTGCTTTTCCTGGCAAGAAAAGCAACGAAGTCCTTTTAATCGTCCCAAGAAATTTAAAGTTCTCCCAAATTAGGAATGGGCTCCATACGATTGTAAATAAAAAAAAGACAGAAATCTATTGAAATGGTCCTCCACTCCTTGATAAATAATTCATGGAAACACGATGATGACAGAAACAAAAATCAAAGTAGACAAAAGCTGAAGAACAAAAAGGAAACTTAACACCTATCAATGTGTAATGTAATGTAAAAAGGGTCTCCATAGACTTTCCAAAAATGGAGCTTTATACACTGTTGCACCTTACTTGGTAAGACTCCTTCCTGGACTAAAATCCCAACTCTTGTGTTTCTTCTACTGGATTGCAGATTGGTAACTCCCCTGAAAATCTGCTCCACTTCCTGTGGGACATCTTGCAGTTGTTACACAAATCTTATCACTCCTGGCAGAACTCAACCTTCATTGCTCGACCTAGACTAGGCTTTCTCTTTGTCTGCACTAGTTCCTATCTCCAAAGCTGGACTCACTCTACTCCGTTGGCTCGACCCAGCCCATTGGGCCCAGACAAATAATTTGGTGTAAACAACTATATATGCGTGCAGTTCAGGAGTACCTACCTTTCTCATAACAGTAGTACAAGTGTATACACTGTCCGGACTATTTTGTTGGCCTCAACTTTATAAGCCCTCCCATGGCCATTAGCGATTACGAGATTGCCTAGTGCTCAAGGATTTCTTGTCTTAATTAGTTGAGAGCAAAGATTGATCACCAGGAAGACAACAATCAAGCCGTCCATTCCAACTTCCGCTAGCCTAAATAAGCCTTAAGCTCTCCCTTCTAGAGCAGCTAGCTCCTGCCACTTACACACCAGTTGTTCTTTTTTACAACTCCACAAGCCATCAAGCCAAAACACCAGAGTTGCTCAAATCATCATTATCCAAAACTGTAGCTCAGTTTTACCCCCTCGCAAGCAGAATCAAGGACAACGCATTAGTGAAATGCGTCGATTATGGAGTTGAATACATCGAAACATGAGTAAAATGCCTTCTGTCAGAGTTTCTGAAGCAGCCTGAACCTGAGGAACTGAAAAAACTCTTGCCTGCTGCTATTGAATCTGGCACAGCAGCAACCGAATGTCTGTTGCTTGTCCAGGCTAGTTTCTTTGGTTGCGGAAGCATGGCACTCGCCGTGTGTATCTCTCACAAGGTTGCTGATGCAGCTACTGTGTCTTCATTCATCAAGTGTTGGGCTGCAAATGCTTCCAACTTGACTAAACTTGCGAGTCCCTTATTCATTGATGCTTTCATTTTCTCTCCATTAGCGGAATTCTCAGCTACCCTGAAGGCTTCTTCAGTAGTGTTGAAGCAACAAGGATGCATTACGATTTGTGTTTGACGCTACAAAGATTGCTACAAAGATTGCTGCCCTGTAGGCCAGAGTTTCTGGTGCGAGCATATCAGAACCAACGCAGGAGGAATCAGTCTCAGCACTAATTTGGAAATCTGTAATAACAGCATCAAAACCACACCTGAAACCATCCGTGTGGGTTCTCTCCGTGAAATTGCGCCAAAGAATGGTTCCATCCTTACCCGAAAACTACGCAAGAAACTGCGTAGGATTCATTCTGGCTAGAGCAGAGGACGGTAAAATAGAATTATACAGCTTAGTAAGAAGAATCAAGAAAGAGCTTGACAAATTCGGCGAAAATTTTGTGAGAAGAATTCAAGAGTGTTCTTCATCAGCAATCTGTGGGATTGTGAAAGAGCTCCGAGACATGGCCGCGAGTAACAAGGAAGAAATTTATAGCTGTGCGAGTTGGTGCAAGTATGGATTGTACGAGGATGATTTCGGATGGGGAAAGCCAGTTTGGTTGAGCAGTGCCACCATGCCATTCAAGAATGCTGTTATTTTAATGGACACTAGGGACGGCATGGCCGCCGTGGAATTTGATCAAGAACTGCTTCATTTTGCCACAGCGAATCCTGGTGTATCTTTAGCTTAGTTGGCTATTAGGAACGTGATAATCATCAATAAAATGTACTAAAAGCATATCACAATCCAGAATAAATGTACGAGCCTGATTATTTAAATTGCAATTTTCAATGCATTCTTAATTTAAACCCCCTGGTGATGGTGCTTGTAATATCACATCCATTCCGACTAAGTTCGACTAAAATTATAGTATTGAATTTATGGATAAAAATGAAACATTATTTTTTTATGCTTGTCAAATGGGATTAGAGATAACAAAGGAGCATTAATGTGGAAGTGGACTACAAGAAAATTGTTTTGGTTTAGGTGTAACAAAAATTAAGTAACTTATACTTCGTGTCATTAATGTCATAATTGAGTGAATCATCAGATTTTATTTCCTGCTACAGCTGCCCATATTAGAGATAATAAAGGAGAATTAATGAGGAAGTAGACTAAAAGAAAATTGTTTTTGTTTATGTGTAACAAAAATTAAGTAACTTATACTTAGTGTCCTTAATATCGTAATTGAGTGAATCATCAGATTTTATTTCCTACTACAGCTGCCCATACTAATCAATCAAGATAACAATTAGAAAGCTAAAAAAATTGAAGATAAGAAAGGATTTCTAAGTCGGCAGCCATTGTATTTATATAACTATTTTCCTTTACTTAGTCACACATACTTGAATCTTCCCATCACTATATAGGACATTCATATACAGAAAATCTTCCTTCATCATAGTTTCTACCCAAGAACAACCTTAAGGTAATTCTGGAAATTTAAGAAACTCTTTATTACAGTTTGATTGCTTATGATTTTTGACATATTTAGAGACCCAATTTTTTCCAACTCAAAGAATAAAACTTGTATATTAGGGTGTCTTCTATATTTGTATGAAGCAGTTTAATCCAATTTAATGTCGTTTGGTAGTTATGGTCAAAATAGTGAGAACTGCCTTGATTAACGATTCAGTAAGAACATGCTGCTTGTGTGCCGATTTTGATAACCTTAGAGACTTCATTTGGAAAATTATAAAACATAAAAGTTGTAGCCAAACATGTCTTCGAACTTTCTGTAAAATTTCCCATCTTGAATCTATTTTTGTATGGAGTTATACTTGCTTACTTATTGCTGGTCAGACATGTTGTTCCATCCAGTAACATTTAGTTATAGGTTATGTTGTAAATTATATTGAGATTGATGTGTTTTGAATTAGTCTTTCAAAATTTTCAAAAAAGGGATATATGAAACTAATTCTTAAACAAACAAATGCTTCTTGATTTGGAGTTGTATAAATTAAACCATGAACAAACCACTAGAGAATGGTTTGTCTGCTCTGTTTCAGTTTGTGTTCTGAATTGATAAATTTTCTATGCCTTGTGTAGGTGGAATTGGACAACGTGATTTGTACCTTAGAAAGATGTATGTTTGTAGTTTCTAAATAAATTTACAAAGATTAATTTGGTGCTGAAATGAATGAAATATGGTTGAATTATTAGAAGATATTAAATCTGTCTTGTAACTGGAACAAGGAAGCGGTTTGTATGAATTTGAAAATTTACCTTAAATTATACCAATTGAACTAGGATTCATTCTTTATATGGACAGAAAGCTCAAGATGTCTACTTTTATGGAAAATTTATATCAGATTCGTTTGAAGTCTATAACTCTAGACATACCAAAAAGTACATAGACTGTTCAGTTAAAACAAGACTAAGAAAAGTACTATAAGGGTCTGTTTTGGTATTTTTGCAACAATAGGGACCAAAGACGTGTTTTTTAGAATTCTGAATAATTGGAGTACTAGACTCAATATTTTGCATATTTGGGGTTTAATTTGAAATTTTAGACGGTCGAAGACTGATTTGTAATTTTTGAAAAGTTTATGGACTAATCTGTGATTTGACATTATTTTGGGGATTAAAGTGTAATTTGTCAAAAGTTGGGACTAAATAGTAATTTTATGAGACATTAGATTTTTTGAAGAAAATGTTAAATATTTGATCAAAATAGGATTTAAGACATCGTTAGGGATTTGAGGTTTGCATTTACATCCCATGCATACTCTGTAAAGTCACAGTACAATACCATTCCGTGTTTGATTTTGTTATAATTTGTCTGTCTGTTTTCAATTCTATTGTTTTCCTTCAGTTCTGTTTGATTTCCCAGATACTTAGCCATTCACTTGTCGTCTGTGAAATTTGAATTATTTGGCATGGTGTTCAGGTGAGTGAGATGACAGTTTCAGATACATAGGTTGTGTCTTCAAACCATATATGTGTTTGTTGTGTATGACTTAAAACTGTAATCTGAATAACTAAAGGATTGGTTAATTTAAAATTTGATTATGTGATAATTTTATAATCAATATTTTGTTTTTTGGAAATCCAATATATATAAATATATATAGAAATATATATATTTTTTGTAAATTAAATTATGCTTGGCATGACTGTCTGCCTTGAATATTTGTCTATTTCTGTATATCTGATATCTGAAAAGTTGATTATTTTATTTTATTTTGTTTTGTTTTGTTTTGTTTACGTCTTTATTTTGTTTATGTTATAAATGTGTCCTTTAAATATTATCTGTATGCTAGTGGTGCATCCACTATTATCTATTTATTTTTGCATTTTTTGATTTCTGCTAATATTTGTTATTAATTACTCTGGTTCATGACCCTTATGCTACAAAGGTTAAATGTAACATTTGATATACCATTGTCTAGAAAACCTAGTTACCAGGGAATGGTTGTAGCCATGTGTCTAGCACAAACACACGTGATCTATTATGGTAGTAGTCTACATCTTTGTTTCCGTCTGATTCTAATGGTAGTAATCCATATCTTCATTTCTGGTAGCAGAGATCTGCCAGACTAGTCTGATAAATTGTCTAAATATTCTGTTGCGATTGATTTATTTAATTTGCTAAATCTGTATTATTGCTCATTTTATATTGTATTGTAGTCTGACGAGGTATATATTACTGGAGCATGTGGACTGCAATGCTCGCGGATGTACTAGATCAGCTCTATCTGTTACAGCTTTGAGAACCTCAGGGTTGACGAAGTACTATTTTGAGCCTCTAAGACTGTCAGCTGTTAGACATTCTGAGTCGGGTACTATTTAGACTCTTGAGACTGCTAGTTTATTTTGATATGATCTGGTCAACACAGTTTGAATATAATACGGATATATGATTAATAATTATCAAATCTGTTTAATTCTATAATGATAGAGAGATAGGATTCTGTATAATCTATGTAATATAAATCTGTATGGAGATGTGTATACTATTAGTATACAATTTTATAATTCATGTCTAGTGATTTAATCCACAATATTTATTCTGTCTATTACTGGTTTCATTATCTAACTCTGATACATACATACATACATATATATATATATACATACATACATACATATATATATATATTTTTTTTTTCTGATACGAATATATTATATGATTGTCTGTTGTCTGCTTTGTTTGCGAAAAATTTCAAAAAAATTTCTAAATTATTATTTTTATGTATATAAATGTATACTAATAGTACATGATTATATACGTGAATGTGATATTTTTAAAAATATTTTCAAAATAATTTATGTGATGCACGTATCAGGCGATCTGGAGTGTCATTTTCTCACTGAGTTTACTCACCACCTTCCCTTTAATATTTTCACCTTATTTGGCTTTTACGCCCAGTGAGGATTTTTACTCAGAGGTGAGAGCCTTTTTGTTCGGGTCCAATTTGTACGTTATGTTAGTTACTCCACACCAAGTTTCTATGGGTTAAGTTTATATCTGAATATTTTGTTTATTTTAGTTAATACATTTATTTACAAACATTTTCTTTACATATTAATTTATATTTATGTCTTATTGTTTAGCAATAACATTTTGAAATTATTTTCTTGTAAATAAATTTTTTTATTTAATTTTAGTTTAATTATGACTTAGAATAATAATCTGGTAATTATTCTGATCTTTGATACTTATATAGGATGATCCAAGCTCCTTTAGAAGGTTTGTCTTGTACATAAATCATAGTCCATAAATGAGTCGTGATACTGCTAATTGAGAAAGTAGACAGGATCCTAAAAGTTTTGGGAGGAATTGAGTGCAACTGAAATAGTTTGAGAGCAAAAATAATATAGCTAATCGAATTTTTGAGTTTTCAGTGGTAGAGACCCAATACAAATAAAAAATAAGCATAGTTTAGAAAAATAGAAATAATGTATGTTACTTGGAGGTAAACTAAAGGTCAAGTATAGAAATTCTATTGTAGCATACTTAATTATCATTCATGTTCTAAGTATTATGATGATGAATGATTTGTAAAAATGTCATCAACATGAACGACCTGCCGTGTAAAGTAGAAGATGCGCCATTAACGATCACTGGTCACAAGTATTTTATGTTTTGTATAAACAACAGATTGTAGAATTTGAAAGTTTTATGATCTGATGACTACTGAAGGTATTCTATGAGAGCGATTTTTGGTTTTGATCACTGTACGGAAGTAATCACTAATCACGGTACTTTATAATTGTATTATTGTGTCAAAAATTGCCACTTTATTATAATCACTAATCACACGTTAGAATGGATTAAATATATTTGATTGGCCTCTCTAATTTGAGACTTGTTACGTGGTCCCGCACTAGACAAGTTCAGAATTCGGCCAGGTTAATTAGATGATCATATACTTGTAATTGTTCATCAACAAGGAAAAAAAGGACCCAGCAGGAGTATTCCAAAATTGACCAATATAATATATGCCATGTTCATGTCAGAGAGACTGCTGTAATCATCCAGCAACTTCACGTTATCTAAATTTTTTTTAACCTATTTAGGTGGAAATTTTAAGTAGAGTACAAGAAAACTGATTTCCAAGCACAGATAAACCAAAGATACTTGAAGAAAATGTATCATCAGGACAGATTACGTAATTTACAACATCGTATTCACCTTCAATCTATTATAAGACATATTCATAACATTCCTATTTCTTTCTTCTTGGACATTGATTTATTGATAACACTAACTAGGTACATACAAGTATAAACACTCGCAATCTTTGAAACAGGAGATCAACTCCTCAGCTTTCTGTGTTGGGGATGAGTCTAGATTACAAGCGGACCTTATTCTTACTTAAACACAAGCTACTTGTAATTCTTTTTATTTGGGCACAAAATGTTACTGATCATAATTAGACATACATATGGACTTGTGTTCTACTCTTTTCTGGGGGCAACAAATTCGAGCAACTCCTCATCCTCTTTGAACTTATTCATGTCCTCTTCAGGCAAGTGCACCAATGCTTCAATACCATCACCAGATGCAGAGTCCATAAAAATGACTAAATTATTGAAAGTCAAGCTTGGAGACCCCACCCACATAGGCTTACCCCATCCAAAATCAGCTTCATATAGAGGAAAATTACACAAACTGCTAAAATTAAGTGAAAAAAGCTCACCTCTAGTGAAACTTTCAGCTGTTTCTTTCATAAATTCCAGGTAATGATTCCCTTCTTTGAGCATTTTCACATGTTCTTGATCAATGCTTTTAATTGAGTCCCTCACTTGCTTAACCAGGCCAAACCCAGCATCCCCTGGCTTTGGAAAAGTCATTGCAACGCGATAATAGTTCCCAAATGAGCACTCGGGCAACGGTGGGTCCATTCTTGTCCGAAGATTCACAGCATGAAGCAAGAAGTAAATTTTATTACTCGAGTCTTGGTTTGTTTCTCGGTTAGTTGATGAAATAAACCGGCTCCACATGAAAACCGACAAAGCCTCGATACGTGAGGCCGGCTTTTGGTTCTCTAAACTAGCATCAACAGCATATTTTGCCCGTATAGCCTCGACCGAAGAGGTTTTGAACAGAAACCTCTTGGCCACAACGTTTTGTCTGGTAATACCGGCTGAGGCCTTGAACCCAGAAAGGTTTTTGGGTGGGAACATTGTGGCTGAACTGAGCTGTGGAGGCGGTAATTCCGATTCACCCCGATTAATTGCAGCCCAAAACTTGACAAAGTATAAAGTAGAAAGTGCGTCTCCAAGCATGTGAGATAGGCCCAAAGTGATTGCAACCCCACCACACTTGAATATGTTAAATTGGACACACAGTGGTACTTCTTGGACACCATCTAGTTCAAATGGGATCAATTTTCTGAGCTCATCCCGGTTAGGCTGGTCAATGAGATCCGAAAGATCACAATTGACATGAGCCTCCGAATAAGGAATACCCTTATCGTTACAATCCACGTAAATATCGTCTTTGATACGCCCTGACAAAGGGTAAAAATGGGTTAAGACCTCGGACAAAGATTGCTTAAGCTTGTCCGATTTTCCACGGTTGGTGAAATTGGCATCACCATTTTTTGGAAAGAAGATGAGTAGTGGGTTATAGACTGGTGGAGATATTTGGTCGAGGAACGAAAGTTGGTAAATGTGAAGATGGTTTGGAGTTGGAACTGATGGTTTTATGATCTCTTTGGAATGAACATCAATTTTTAGCTCCATTTTTTTGACCTCAAAACCCTAATTCAAAGAAGAGTGTCTTCTTATTTGTACACTTCTTGCACTGCAATAAGACTATATATAATAAGATAGACTATATTAATTGTACGTGCATGAATGAGCTACTCGAATGTGGTTTCTTGGTGTTATTGACGTGGGGCTTTAACTTTTTAATAAGTCAATTTCATTTGTCCTAACATTGAATTCACGATTTTTTGTATTGAAGTTGACTTTAATACTCGCATCAATGAACTGTAAGTCTACTGGTAAGTGGGACTTCAATTGATTAAGGTAAATCCTGACAAAAAAAATTGATTAATGAAAATTAAAATAATTAAAAGTCATGATTGCCAAACAAATCTACTACCATAAGATTTTCAGGACGTGGAATTTGTACACTCCAAGTTCAGTGGTGCCTGAAGCGTGTTAGTATGATGAAAAGGATTTATTTTGGGAGCTACTTAATTAACACGAAATTACAATACAAGTGGAATGAATTAATAGGTGCCTCAAGTATTTTTTTTAATCAGTCTCGATCGTATTTGGTTTAGCTAGGAGGTCTAACAATTCTATTACTCTAAAAAAGGGACTATACACACTTACTCCAATCTCAATTATCGATTATTTGCAACGGAGTTACATGTTCTACATGAGGCGGTATCTACATTTGTAACCTCCTCATTCTGAATTAACCAAAGAAAATGCTTCAGATCAATTACTCTCTTCTTGTTTTTGTTAATTTGTTTAATTAATTCCGTAGTCAAATCTTGTCAATTGGTTGTTGAATATTAATTTAGTTTTGACGTTTTCCATTTTCTTCCTGCTCAATGCTTTACCACTTCCTACAATTAATTGATGACGTTGGAAGGAAAATGAATGAATTGGTAGTTGTCCATAAAATCGGCCAACTAATTGCTCCTATCCCATCCGGAATTCGGCGTATCATTATTATTAACTCACTCATAATTTTATACTCTTGATAATCAATTGCAAATTTTGTGATTCTAAAACACAAACAATATATTTTATTAAATAAAAAAGGGACAATATTTGAAGCAGGGGTTTCGGGGGTTTGAAGCTTGATGAATTTTATTGTGAAAAACAGTTTTTTTAGATAATATTGATTTATGTATTTACTATATATAAGATATAAGCCTCTGATAAGCCTCTTAGGTGATAAATTAAAAACAAATTAGAAGAGGGAGGGTTTTTGCATTCATGATGTATAACTCTCCATAAAAAAAATATTATTATCGTTCATCTTCTCTTTTATTGAAGTGTATTTTCTGCTTCTCCAATTTTATACCCTCTACACTCTCTACTCAAAGCCTTCATATTTTCTCAATTTTCAATGTCAAAGATCTCTAATTATTTTTTAGCTCGTAATCACTAGGAAATTGTTTGTTGTTTCCAAGTATAAAGAGGTTGTTCAGGATTTAATTACAAAAATTGTGCTTGAGCAGGTTGGCAATTTTTTTTCCCTTTTAACTTGGTTAATTTGATGATGTTGGATTTACCCTTTTCGTTGTCTAATGTAATCTTTTTAACAAGTTATTTTATTTACTTCCATCGGGAATCAAATTTACAACTCTTTAGTGCTGAAATTTATTTTAGTACCAATGAGTTCATTGATTGTTGGCTAACATATTTGTTTTTTTTTTTCTTCCATGGCTATGAGCTTAGTATGCATAATAAAATAAATTGGTGTTTACTTACACTAGAAGCTTACTTATGGTGCTACTCATTTATTTGTTTTAGCACATAAGTGAGAACATGCTTCCAGTATAGATAAGTATTTCCTTTGACTTTTAGTGCATTGTGCATTTGGATTGCCACTAGAAGTATAAATATTTCGATGAAGCTATTTGAGGTGTTAAATATTTCATATTTTTGGTTTGCCACTGGAAAACTGTTGTGACGACAACAATGAAATGTACTGCATTATTTCTATCTATAATTAATTTTACTGTTTTTCATACCCTGTCAAATCTAACAAATTAATTTATCTACTCAAAAATAAATATTTTGTAAATAGCAATGAGCAGAGTCGAATCCACAGATATTGATAAAGCTTATTTATTTGTAGAAAACAAGAAAAACAAAATAAAGAATAAAGAAGAAATGCAGATAATGAAGATTAAATATCAAAATAGACAGAAACAATAAATCAAGATAAACAAAATTGAAATGCAGTTAACAAAAATCAATAATAATAAAGTCTAGTCAAGTTACTTCTCAGTTCTATCCTTTTAATTGATCATAGATATAAAAGATAAATATCAAGTATTCGAATAGACATAATTATAGTTAACAGTGATACACTCAATTAACCAATATCTTCTTACTTAATCGATAGTCTTGAGACGCCCTGTAAACTATTTTATTAACCACTAGACAACTCTTGGGACGCCCTGCAAGATTTAATCTATGTCAGCAGTAAGAACCAAAGAGACTCATATCCTAACCAGTGAAGTTGGAAACGCCGTAAATTTAAACCAGATTATTCAGTTTCATAACAATAAACAATGTCCAACACATAAATTCACGTTATTCGTTACCTAAATTAAGACTAATGTGACGCAATATCAATCATAAATAACATTATATTATTTTAGTCAATCAATCAACGAGTTCTTATCAATCAACCAATATAAATAATAATAAAAGAACTAAGACACATAAATTGAATAAATATTCGAATAACCTAATAACAATTAAAACAATAGTCTCATAGCATAATATGATTGAACCTTGAAAATACCTCGATTAGAGAATTGTTTAGCTACTTATAATAAGAAGAAACCTGTAAAACATGAGAGAATACAATTATGGGGCATGCTCCTCTCTCAGGGTAATGAAAAAGCTACTGATAATGAGTTTTAAGAGAGTATTTATATGTGTTCTCACTCAAAACCTAATCTTACTCCTAATAAAATTAATAAAATAATAATAATATAGTCCAAATATTGCTCTAGCAGCAAAATTAAGTTGACAACTTTCAAACACGTCCATGAGACTTTAAAAATGTGGCCCAAAAGCCCAACACGTGGCCCAATGCACTTGGTCAACGTGCGTCAACTATGGCGTTGGCACATAGAAATGCAGTTTTCGCTTAAAATGCGCAGAAATAGCTCCAATTCTTCATATTTCACCAATATTTCACCTAAAATACCAAAGAAACATAAAAACATAAAAAAAACACGAATAATAACTTTATAATGCAAAAACACACACAAAATACAATATAAATCATGCCTAAAACGCAACCTATCACTTCTCAATTTCGGTAATGTTGCCAAGTGATTGTTTATTAATTCGTTATTTGACTTTTTACTTTTTCAAAGAAATTGACAAATACAAACAGTAGAATATAAAAAATTATTATAAAAAATATAAAATGTATAAATAAGAATAAGTAATTATTAGTTTATCAAATGATAAAAATAATCAATATCCTTGAATTTCTTTTATTAAAATTGGCCCGCAAATTAAAAGAATGGTCAACTAGATGTATTGTAAGAGTTTAAATGGACTGTTTATATTAGTTCACAATTAAATGTTAAATTAGTTAAGAATTATTTATTTTCTTTACATTTATATTTGTTGTAATAAACTAATAATTATTAATTCTTATTTGTATATTTATATTTATTGCAAAAAAAATTATATTCTATTATTTTTATTTGTCAATTTGTTTCAAAATGGTAATAGAATTTTAATTGTTCGTGAAAGAAAAAATGGATTGAATTTCTTCTAAAATATTTAGGGAAATCATCGATTGTGCTAGTTGTGATACAATTGGATAAGGTTTTGCTGTTGCATTCAATTCACACCCAATCTCCAACTAAAAAATTGTTCGTGAAATAATTTAGTCTACTCTATTATTCTCATTTAAGTTTTGATGCGTACGCAAAACCAAAACAACATACTAAACCACCATGGCTTGTGATGGATGATACAGATAGGTTTCTTCCCCCTAAATGCGACAAATTGTGTCAAGTACTAATTGCACATCTAATCCATATATATGTTGTTGCCCCATCATTACACTAAATTATGATAAGAACACCCACCCAACAAAACAAGCCTTATTTCCAAAAAGGTTGTCATTGCTCTCACTATGCAAGCTAGGTTGGAAAACGTGAGGTCATTCAATGCATCATAGTTTTAAACCCCTAAACAATGCATAGTGAGTCATGAATGCATTAGGTTTGTTGGGAGAGTATTCGCACCTTGTAGATCTCAATAAACCTAAATGGTTGGTAACACAAACAATTAGAAACTTGAACGATGTTTTATAATCTGTCTTATTAATGACGAATAACTCTTCACGTTTAATATTTCTAGAGTCTTTGACCCAGTTCAGCCTCTGTAATGGATCTAATTCATGTATCGGATTTAATGTGTTTGATGGACCTTAGCGCATGTCTCATGACTATAAATTCGAAACTTGGCTTTAAGATTATGATGTAATTCGAAACATGACCCATTATTTCCTTGACCCCCAAATCCTTGATCCAGCTCAAGGCTTCTCTCAAGCACTAAGCTTCGGCAATTTTTGGTTCAATATAATAGGGAAGCCATTTAGTAAAACACCCACCACCCCTCCAGACTCATTCCTGACTACACCTCCCATGCTTGTAAACCGTAAATCTGGGAAGCAAGCTGCATCAATATTAATTTTGAGCCAGCCTTCCTCCGGTGGAAACCAAGCACCTGTAGAATTACCCCTAAATTGACTAGCCAAAATACCTCCCGGTCCTGCCTCCAACCATTCCTTCCTTCTCAGCAAACACACCCTTAGCATGCAATCTGCAGGTCTAAATTTATGATTCCACACAACATCATTTCTATTCCACCAAATGGCCCAACAAATCCAACAAAACCATTCCAGCTCCACCAAAGAAAGACACTGAAATATTCTTCTAAACCATTCCAGAAAACTATTTCCATTAAAATTCACAACATTCAAACCCGACAATAGCCAAGTCAAACGTGCAAAAGAGCAGTCCCGAAAACAATGCAGCGTATTTTCAAGACCCCAATTGCATACATTACAAATTGCATCAACATTCACATGTTTATCAATAAGGCGTACCTTCGTTAGCAGAGCATCCTTAATAACCCTCCACATGAGGTTTTTAACCCGCCCAGGCAGCTTCAAATTCTAGAGCCTATTCCACATCCTTCTGTCTACAACATCAACTAAATCTCGATTGCCAAACAGCTCTCTATATGCAGACTTAACTGTATATCTGCCTTTACTGTCCAACGCCAAATAAGTCTATCCTCACCGTGAGTCACTGCTAGAGGAATCCAAAAAATCTGGTTGCAATCTCTATCATTAAAAAAGCTTCGCAGTTTCCGCACATCCCACCCTCCTTCATCTATGAATTCCGAGACCAGAGTTTCCTTAACTTGTTGGTCTACCTCTGACGTTAAAAAAAGATTTGCTTCATCCATCAACCACGCATCAATGCCAACTCGTATCGACCTCCCATTCCCAACCCTCCACCTACACCCCCTATGCATCATATCTTTAGTAGTATAGATTCCACGCCAAGTATAGCTAGGAGAATGCCTGAGATTTGCAAATAGGAAATTTGAATTAGGGTAGTACTTTGCCTTAAAAATCCTTGAAACCAAAGCTGACAGATCTGTGTGATCAACCTCCAAGCAACTTTGCCAATAAAAGCCAAATTTAATTCACATATCCTTCTAAAGCCATAACCCCTAAAGCTTTTAGGAGTGCACATCCTTCTCCAGCTCAACCATCTTATTCCTCTCTTACCTCTAGCATCCCACCAAAATTCATTAAGGATTTTTTCTATCTCTTCACATAAACCTGTAGGGAGTAAGAACACTCCAAATACATAACTTAGAATCGCCAATCCAACACTCCGTATCAGCACCTCCTTCCCTGCTCTAGACAAGCATTTACCACTCCACCCATTAACCAACCTCCAAATTCTATCCTTTATGTAAGAGAATACGTCTTTTTTATTACGCCCAATTTCAGCTGGCAGATCCAAATACCTCCCAAAGCTCGACTCCTCCCTAACCCCAAGAACACGTGAGATTTCCTCTTTCAGCTCTACACTACAATTTCTGCTAAAGGTCATCACAGATTTATTAAAATTACTAACTTGCCCCGATGCTCTCTCATATTCGTTTAAGATGCTCTTCACGGTCTCTGCTTCCCTCCTATAAGCCTGGAAAAAAAACACGAATCGTTGGCAAAAAGTAAGTGAGATATAGCAGGAGCCCCTCTAGCAACTTTACAACCATTAATGAGACCCACCCTCTCCTTCTTCCTTATCAATGCGGATAATCCCTCAAAGAAGAGTATGAATAAGTATGGTGACAAAGGATCACCTTGCCTTAGACCACGACTGGGAATCACAGGCCCAAGTAAACCAACCTCCGTTTTAATCCAAGACCTAACATTTGAAACACAGCTCATCAATAATTTCACCCACTTATCACCAAATCCCATGTTAATCAACAATAGTCGCAGAAACTCCCACTCTACCCGATCGTAAGCCTTACTCATCTCGATCTTAAGAGCTACAGTCCCTTTCTTCCCTCTAGTCTTCTTCTTCAAGGAATGTTGGATTTCAAATGCTATCAGGACATTGTCCGAGAGTAATCTTCCTGGAAGAAAAGCACTTTGGGAATCATATACAAGAGAGCCCATGACTAATTTCAATCTACTTCTAAGCATCTTGGATATTATTTTGTAAATAACCTGACATAACGAGATCGGCCTGATAGCACTCATCCTATTCACATTCTCCACTTTCGGTATTAGCGCAATGACCGTTTCCCCTAGAACTTCTGGAATGGAACTGCTCTCAATAATGGACAAGGAGTACTCTGATACCTCCTCACCTATGATATTCCAGTACTTCTGATAGAACATTGGATTTAGGCCATCCCGACCCGGCGCCTTATCCGGACACATGCTAAACAGAGCATTCTTGACGTCTCATTTGCTGAAAGGTTCCTCCAGAACACTTCTTTAAGCATCAGTGAGAGAGCACTCAATGCAATCCAACACACCAGAGGCATCACAACCTACAAAAGAGAAAAGAGAATCAAAATAGTTAGTGATAACCTCTCCAAGTCCATCACTCCAACCCTTCCGAACCCCCCATCATCCTCTAAAGAGTCAAAATAATTGCGTTTCTTCCTCGTTTCCCAACGGAATGGAAATACTTAGAGTTCTGATCACCATCCTTCAACCAATAAACCTTGGCTCTTTGCTTCCATTACGTTTCCCTCTGCTTCAAAACTTAAAAACAATCCCTCCAGCTGCTTTATAATTCTCTACCAAATTTTCTTCCCTCGCTCCCCTCCATTTCCTCATCTCCGCTTTAACAGTATTTGTCCTAGTATTAAAACCAGTGGTAAACCTACTTCCCCAATGTCCCACTGCTTCAGCGCAACCACGCAGCTTCGCCATCAAATCCACTCCTTCAGCTTACACCCAAGCTCCAGAAACTACCATCTTGCTACCCCTCTCTTGAGCCCACGCATTTTCAAATCGAAACAACTTCTGCTTTACCTCAACACCCGCCATTTTTGTAACAAGATGCAAAATAGAGTGGTCTGATGAAGACCCCTCAACATTAAAAACTCTAGCAAAACGATATCTGTCTCTCCACCCCCTGTTAGCCAACACTCTATCTAACCGTTCCTCCACCCAATCAGTGGAGCCTCTCCCTCTTTCCCACGTGAATTTGTGCCCTACCATGCCCAAGTCCTCCAGGCCACTATCCCGAACTGCCTCCCTGAACCCTTCTATTAACCAATTCGACTGCGGAGTCCCTTCTAGCTTCTCTGAGTGCGATAACAAGTCGTTGAAGTCGCCACCGCACACCCACAGAAGATCCGTCTCCCTCGCAAGCCTCCCAAGAAGGTTCCATAAGAATCTCCTCCTTGCCCTTTCTGGACAACCGTAGAAACCGGTGAAACGCCAACTGAAGTCATGATCGTCAACCCAGACGTCTATGTGCTTTATCGAATAACTCAGTAAAGATGCTTTATAGCCAACTCTCCAAAAGAAAGCCAAGCCCCCACTACTCCTCCCTTGTGGATCCACCAAACCACCCCACCTAGGCCCAACATCTCTTTAAGCCGTTCAATTCGGGCCCTCGTCATCTTTGTTTCAGATAGGAAAACAAAATCGGGCTTTTCCTTATGGACCAAGTCCATAAGTACCTGAACTCAACATGGGTTGCCCAACCCACAACAGTTCCAGAAATGAGACTCATTTTTCTCGGCGGGCCTGGCCACTAATAGCAGAATCCGCCTTGGGCCTTTTTTTGTCTCGGCTCTCTCTGACATGTCTCCTTCTTTCGTCTCCTTCTCCAAACACAGGACATCCTAAAGTCCGCTAGTAGGCCCACTAGTACCTCGGCATAGCCCACTTGTCCTTCTTCTCTTCATTTCCGAAAACTCAATTTCAGTTTCGAAAGAAACATCTTTTGCAGCACAATTTCCCACATCCATTAAATGCTCCCTGAGAACATCATTAAGATTACTTGCACGCTCCTTGCTGTTGTCAGAAGGTTCTACCCTAGACCCTTGAGTTCTTGATTACACCCTACTCCTATCATCCTTCTCCTCTTCAATCACTTCAGCAGACTTACCTTCCTCCCTCTCCACTTTCCCGCCAAAACTTGCACCAATATGGGAGCTTCCATAGAACTCTCCATTAAGATTTCGGAGATACCAATTCTGCGCAACTCCAGTTCCCGACATCATCTGCGCCCTCAGGCTTGTATCTTATATTCTCTTGACGTCCGGAGACTCATAAATCACAGGACAAAATCTCTCATTATGCCCCAAACGCCCACAAATTTAACAGAAAGTCGGAAGTCTTTCATACTTGAAAAGGATCCAATGTCAGTCACCATCTTCCTTTCTGACTTTTGTTTTCCTGGGTAATGCCTTCCAACCTAACCCGGATCCGTAAATACGTACGCCAACCACTATTAAAAATTCCTGGGATCTGAGTAAATGAATTCCCCGATCATGTTTCCAACCTCCTTGCATACGTTCTCAAAGATAAAACCCACTGGTACTTCATGAAGTTGTACCCAAAAAGATGAGTGATTTATACTAGCCATCAGGGGGTCTTCCTCCTTACCCAACTGCTTCCACACCAAGAGCTGTTTATCGAAAGTCCACGGCTCTCCCTCCAGAACCCTTTTCAAATTGAGTTCATGAAAAAATTGAAAAATGTAACGATCAGGGCTAATATCCTTTATGAATATCCCTCTTACTGGTCTCCAAAGCTTCGACATAGTATCTATCTCAATCTGGGGCCTCAAAGCTGTATCTGTAAGAAATCTACCCACCATACACAACTCGCGATTGAGTCTCATCCCCAACTCAGACTCATCACTTTCCTCAGTGCTAAGCTCCAAGCCCTCACACTCCCCATCCTCCGCAAGAGTCAATCTGTGACAATCCTCGACCATCCCATCGTACTCTGCCATGTTTGGTAAAGAAAATCACCCCTGCAAACGCTACACAGACCCCAAAACACAAAAATCCAACGAAGCAGGACTGATAGCCCGGAATAAACAAGGCAAAGGAAAAGGAGCAACAGCTCTGGAAAGAGACCCAAAATAACTTCTTGCAAATAAAACAAGACAAAGCGTACAGCAGGTAAGACTTAAACGAAATTTAATGATCAGTAATAAATGTTGTTTAAAAGAAATGGTTGTTAGACATTTATGCGGATTAATGAGAAACCATTAAAAGGTCACATAATGGTAGGTGGAGGGATGAATGCACTTAGGAGGTTCGAATTCTGATGTAATGGACTTAGAAAGCATATAGTTCGGACTAACTAGAGGTTAGAGCCCAACATGTAACAATTAGGACTAGGGCCAATTTCAGATATATAAACGTGACGTTTAGAAATTACTAATTTATTTTTTAAATTTTAAACATGTGATCTATTAAATTAATATTATATTATATAAAAATATTTAATTAAAGTATAAAAAATAATATTTAAATAAAATATATAAATAATATTTAAATAATATAAAAACAAAATTTTTTATTTATAAAATATAACAATATAATAACATATAAATATTAATAATATGTAAATAATATATAAATAAGATGTTTAATATTAATATTATAAATTTAAAAATTGATATCATGCAAAAGGAAATTAAAAATTTATTTATAATTTTTAAAAACAGCTTATATAAAATAAATATTGTTAAATATTACTAGCGGAGAGCGTAATTACCACCTAGGGTCAGTCTTTCTTTCGATCTGAACTCCGTTGCATCGTCAACTTATACCACTTCTGTCGGCCCACAAATGTCGAAAGTACAACAAGTCGAAGCAGCCTAACATCGTCATCGTGCACATAAACACAATGGTAATCAGAAGCTTCTACTCTGACCACTCTCTCCTTAAAAGTCAGACGCGCCTTTTGAATTGAACTCGTCTCCGTCTCTCCCTCGCTCACATCATCAAAGGCGTCTCCTTTACAATCTCAATTTCAAAAAAGTTTCAATCTTTATCCATGAAACTCAATACCTATCTCGTTTCCTCTCTCTCTCGCCATGCCGAACGTGATCGTCAAGCTCTATAGCATCTTCTTCAAGTACCACTTCAAACAGCTTCTCCACAACCTCTCTCAACAACAATCAGGCTCTGCTCCAATCAAAAACCCGTTTGGCGTAACTTCACGCCCACTTGACACAATCGCCTCCAGCAATCCCTCCTTCACCGATGGCGTCGCCACCAAGGACATCCATGTGGACCCGTTATCGTCTCTCTCCGTCCGCATCTTCTTGCCGGAGACAGCTGTCGCCTCCTCGATGGATGCTGCTCATCATGTGCCCGCATACGGAGGGTATTCGCCGCCTCCAGGGAGGGTCCACCGAAGGCTGCCGGTGGTTTTGCAGTTTCATGGGGGTGGGTTTGTGAGTGGAAGCAATGAGACGGTGGGGAACGATGGGTTCTGTCGGAGAATGGCGAAGTTGTGTGATGTGATGGTTGTTGCTGTTGGGTATAGGTTAGGTCCGGAGAATAGGTATCCGGCAGCGTTTGAGGATGGAGTAAAGGTGTTGAATTGGTTGGCTAAACAGGCTAATTTGGCTGTGTGTAGAAGATTTGGGGTTCAAAGTA
>CAODLS011479907.1:0-15111 GCA_948243855.1 Flueggea neowawraea | reverse complement strand
CTGTGTCGTAGTACTCGACCGATCTTCTTGGGGAGTTTTGGAGACTATCAACTTCGTTTCTGTAGTAACGAAGTAGGTGAACCGGTGACATGGCGTGGTGGGATGGTGTTGCGGGTCGGCTCGACATTGGCGTCACGCTTGTGGTGCCTCTGTTCTGCCTTACGCGCTTCTTTGCTTCGTGGTGCCAGTTTCGTAGTGCCTTTGCTACTCTCTCGTTGAATATTGTTGACTTCATTGATGAACCCATCTGTTCATAGCATAAGTTAACAAAATTAAAATACAGCAACTTAGAAGGCAACTGTTAATCTGGTAATTCTCAAATTTAGAATACAACAAATATAAGTTTGGCAATAAATAAATTTATTGGTGCTGACGTCAACTCCAACCTTAAAAAGTCGAGAGTTCGATTTATATTGATTTATTACCTGTGTTACAAGGGCGTAGAGAGGAAGAGTGACATAGCTGCAAAGTATTTCTATGAGGACCCTAAGAAATCATCACCAATTTACAATGTTAACTATAAGGCCTTTTTGACAAAATTTATGTAATTTTATGATAAGAAAGTGTAATCAAGCAAATATGGATGCATGAGTCTCACCCCATTGAAACCCTGATGATAATGTCCTCCAAATGTTCATGGAAACAAGATTTGATCCCAAACTCATACTGAAAAGAAAAATTAATTAAATGAGATTCAAGTCATGGTCCAATAAAAATTAGTTTTAATTGGATCTTCAAAGGGTTTGGTTCAGTGACATACCCAACTCCATACAAAGAAAGCAAGCTGGAATGCGTTCTGCAGTCATAAAAAAATAAAAGCAAGTGAATTAATGTTTTAATTAACAATTAATTAAGTTGAAAACTATATTATTTGTGAATTAATTAATTAATTAAGTACCTGAAAGAGGACGAAATTGATGAGGTGGAGAATGAGGCGAGGGCGATTAAACCAGAAAAGATCATCACCAGGCTGAACCACAGGTACACCCTTCACAACCTCTCCCCTCTCCTGAATTCTTAGACCCATCTTAGTTACGATCACTTGAAGCTTGGTTCCCACCAGTAGTATTATCTGTATCACATCACGCATTGGTCATTAAAACATGTATATAACCTTTTATCAACGCTCTTGTAGTTTCAACGCTAAGGGTTTATGTTTGATTTTCGAAGAAGCAAATAAAATAACTTATATAAAAAACACAAAATTTGAACATATATATTAACAATTCTATGGCTTGTATTTGAAAAAAGTTAGTTTAATGGTGTGCAATTAAGATTAGAGTATTAACAATTTTTTTCGTCTCCTAAAACGTATTATCGACAATTCAAAATTTCGTCCATTTGACAGGTAAAATTGTTCGAAATTAGCACAATAATCACCTGACTAATAAATTCTTTGTAATGTGTTATAAGTTTATATAATTTGCCTAATTTGTTACTCAAACGTGAAGAAAAGATAGGGTTTAGATTATACTTACAATGAAGGGGATGAATGGGAGCCAGAAATACGAGTACCAACCTGTATTGAATTGAAAAAAAGAAAATTGAGTTTGAAGCTTCTAACTTGGTCAAACAACGAATGGTAGTCTTAGTCGAATGTTAGTCGTTATTTCTGATGATTATGTCGAACTCACCATGAGTGTTGAAGAGAAGAAATACCACAGCGAAGAACCATATTGGTGGGCTGAGAATTAAAGGTGTATTGTTAGTTGATCAATCAAACAAAAACCTACTTAGGTCAATTATAAGTAAGTACATCAAATTGCCATAAAATAAAATATAAGAATGATATAAATTATTACTAACCTTATACCGACAACCTCCTTAAAATCCTCTTCCAGTGATCTGTTAATGTATTTCTGAAAATCAAATTTTGTATGGCTTTGAGGTGCCAAATGTGCCTGCAAAAACAAAAAAAAATTGCAATCGATTTGACCAAAACAAAAATAAAAAATAAAACAAAATGATATTTATTGTCATAAAAAATGAAATTTCTATATGTTTAAAATTAAATTAATTCGATTTAAATTTTGTAGTCAAATTTATCAAAAAAAGAAAGAAAGAAAGAAATGGTGTAGGCTAAAAGTCTTCCAAATCCAAATACAGATGTTTTTCAGGTCAACGGTCAATAACTGTATTAATAAATAATTAGTATATGGACCAATGAAATAGATATCTAGTTGTCACGACAAACCTATAAAATTCAAAGATTATAGATATATAAAATCGAGATTAATTACCATGATAAAGCCATGTCTCAGAGTAAGATAATCAACTTTTGGAACTGATCTAACAAACTGCCTGAAGAAACAGACCTGCAACAGAAAAGTAAGCATGAACTTGTCAAATTAATTTGCTGCCCCAAAAAAAAGAGAGAAGAACAAAAATTATTAAACTGTTTGAATTACGAGATTTTCAGATTTTACGGTCTGTATTCACTTGAGAAATAATTACTCGCTAGAGGCATTTGGATTTGGGATAAGAAAATTTTGCATTTTGGTATTCAAATTTGTGATTTGTAAGTCTCTTGACTCCGAAAATACTCAGCAAATATGAATGGTTTGAGCTAGTTTAGTTTAATTACTTAAGTGTTTAATTAGTTTCTAAAAAATAATTAATGTTTAAAATATCACAACCGACTGTAAAGAATACTCGTGTCAATAAAGTACGAAGCTTTGACTTCAACAAACATGAATTCTGCACACTTTGTTTTCATATACGAATTCAGAAAAGAATATTGATCAATCAAAATAAAACACTCGTCAATCATAGACCTAATAATGAAATTAAAGAAAAGACGAAGAAAATCTTGAAAGGTTACCAGTTGGATATGGTTACGTAATTGGAAGCTGAAATTAGAGGCTATAGCCTCTATTTAGTCACTATTGTGGAATTAACACGTCAACCAAGTTGAGTTAGAAATATTAAATAGTCAAAATAAATACTATTACAAGAAGGCATTAAATTGTATAATTAAGCAAAAGGTTATATATAATAGTCATTGTCTATAAAATCACGATAAGACCGTTATTTGATTTATTTTTTCCAAAAATAATCCATGATACAGACAGTTTCCTTCACCTGATATTTTATGTTTTTAATTTTTAATTTTCTAAAAATTGAAAACATTTAGAAAAAATATTTTTAATCAATTTTTTAATAAATTTTTTATTTTTTCATCTCTGTTTTCTAATTTTCTAGAAAACAATGAAAATTTTTTCAACTAAACACCCCCTAAATTTTTGCTGAAAAAGGGTGAAACAAGAATTTCTTCTTTTTTTTTGACATTTTGTTGTCGAAACTTTAAACCAACTATATAATTTATATGGTAAAAAATCGTTCATGCTTTAATTATAAGTTTTGTAAAAAGAAAAACTTATGGGGTGGTGGTGATTATTTTCGTAATTTAAGTATATGTAAATGATTTGATGCATGGACTTAATTATATATACATGTACTAATACTATCACTTTCATCTAAGCATAAATTTCTCATAACCATAATGACTAATGAATGCCATGAAACTAACTTCATCTCCGTTTACGTACATTTGTTTTGTGGGCTTCTTTTCTAATGGTGGATTTTTGGATAAACTATCCACTCAATAATCAATATATAGTAGAAAAAAAAAACTATCCGCTCAATATATACTATTTTCAAAGTTTAGCCTATTTTTGATAAATTGAGTAAAATTTGAGCTATTTTTAGCTATTAACTCTAATTAAGATACAAGACATTTAAACAAGAAGTCTTGCAAATTTGTTTTCGCAATTATCCAAACACAGTTTTTTTTAATCACAAAAAATTAAATAATATCTTATTTAAAACTAGTTTAATTAAACTGGTTCATTGTGTTATCAACCCTAAAATCTAGAGATTAGTTTCTCTTATAATCCAAACAAAACAGAGTTCCTACCAATTGAAAAAACTTTTGCTCGCTATAAAAAAGTTTTAAAAGATGATGAACAATATGATCAAGCTAAATAGTATAATCCACATTTACATATATATTTAATGGAAAACTTTGGTTTGGCAAAGAAAAAACTTCATTTGGAAAATATAAGTTGACGTATGCCTACCCAGCTATATCAAGAAAAGGAGAAATGGCATTCAAATTAATTATTGCTATTATTTTATATTAACATTAATTGAGACACAAATTGGGCGAGGCTGTTTTTTTTCTTATTAAAATTAGTTAGTCTTTTTAATGCATTCATATGTATAGTATTTACGTGGGTCAATCAATCATCAGTATTTACGTGGGTCAATCAATCATCAGTCATAAAAAATTAAGAATAGATTATAAATACTTAAAAACATATTAACATTAAATAATTTAGTATAGATAATTAAATTATATGAAGATGAGAAAATGATTCTTACAATCCAAATAAGAACTGGAGTTTTGGTCCAAAAACTTAAATGCCTTCTTCCAAATGATGTTTCCCTTGCAAACCTGAATCTCTCTGGATCTGTATACACATTATGTTAATCAAAAGTGAACCAAAAAAATAAAGCAAATTTATCAGAATTTTATTGATTTATGTGCAAATCAATATAAAATTACTACATTCCTAACATGTTCTGCATTTATTGGTAATATTTTATAATATTCAAAATGATAATCAATTCAAAGTTGCAAGTTTGAACAGAATCATATCATTTTAAAAAAAAATAAGATTATATAACTCATATGATTAATTAAGTATTATATGCATAAATGACAAAGGCAAATATGGACAAGATTGTAGGGTTCGAACAAACCGTGTGAGAATTGGTACTCCACCGTTCTTGTTTCCTTTTCCCATGTTTTCCAACTACTCATCTATATAATCCAATAAAAAAAAGCCAAAACATGAGGAAAAAAAAAGAGATTATGTTCAATTATTACTTTTTAATCCTGTTAAGAAAAATAATTATTTTATTATTATTGTTAAATACTTAATACAAATCTTTAAAATATAAATAATAATAATTTCTTTTAAATACCTTGGCTCTGCCCAGAGCATAAGTAATGATACAGTAAAGGACGTGAAAAATCGCTAATACGAAGATGAAATAATGGAGTTGATTAATTCCGTCTTGTGACACAAACGGGACTTTACCCTGGAAATTATTTCATATCAAATTAGAGCAATATAATAATAAAAAAGAATAAATTAATCAACATATTGTATATTTTTATTTAACTGATCAGTGACGTTAACTCCTAATTGAAGTCTACTTGCAAGCTGACAAAATATAAATATTTCAATCATTGTCTTATCATTTTGCTCGCCAAACTTGATCTTTCTGTATTTTTTTTTCATTCTTTTAGACTGTTCAATGACTACTACTTCAAAATACTTAAATTCTAAGAATTTGGAAGTTGATAGATTGAAATAGTATATTATATATTTAACATAATTCAATTTATTATATAATTTTAAAACGTTTTTGATTCTCTATTAAAAATGCAATCTCTTCTATTTATAAATATATAAAATACCATTTTCACTTTTTTTGTTTTTGTTTATTTACATATCATAACTATGTCAAACATACACAATATGAAGACGCTATAATCATATTCCTTCAAAACTTAGAAACGGCATCTATTAAATTTAAAACTACAATTTATATGTCAAAAAAATATTTATTTCTTGTTAACATGTATGTATGCATAATTAGTATATTTTGGATATAAAAACACTAATAATATAATCTGAAATTTTTATTAGTATTTAAAAATATTAACATTATTAAAATTTCAAAACATATTATTTTGAAAATGTCCAAAATGTTCCATACTTACCGAATAATTATGTTAGAAAAATTCCTTTTTCGAGACTCGACGACTTTTGAGTTGGCGAGAAAGTAAAAGAAAGAAGCAACTATAATGTGAACATAGATATGGTCATAGAACATACCGCAGGGCAAGTGCTGTTGGATGAACTCGCCGCCAACGATCGCCGGAAACTTTTACCGGAATCTGTGAAGGAGGATAAGAGTTTCCTGCGTCTTTCGTTTTCGGTGTCGTCAGCAGCGTTGTTTTCTGCTTCCTTCTCATCGCTACATGGATGCCAAGTTGACCCAACACTCTCTGGTATGCATATATCCGCTATTATTCCTTGCCCTACTGTTAGGAGCAACGAAATGAATCCCAATAGCATAAGCTCTACATCATCACAAAAAAATAAATGATTAGTAAGTTAGTTTCAATCATTTAACGTATGCGTTGTTAATCTTGAACTTTAGGGTTCGGCTCCCACATATGCCTTACACAAGTGATGAAATAGTGAGATAAACACGAAAAATTTAACATAAGAGAAGATTGTGGAAGTGGGTTTAACCTGATTTTACTTTTTCAAGTGCTTCATAGAGAGACTTCTTGTTTCTCTTCTTCAACCACTAAAAAAGACAAAGAAAGAGTTGCTGAGAATTTGTACATATCTATAATTATACATGTGATCAAGAACTAATTTCTTCATTAACCAATGAACAATATAATTATGGATGTGCAAGCTTACCTTTCCTAAAAGATGAATTATATGTTCAATAATTATGGATATCAAAAGCAAGACAAAACAAACAGCCGCGACGGCCCACGTCGGAGTTTCCTCTAGCGATCTTGCGTTAGGATCACTTGCGCCGGCCATGACTTAGTTAACTTCTTCACTTTCGATCGATCGAACTATCCGAAACATTCAAAAACTATATTCAAGAAATTTGAAGTTTATGATAGAACATAAAATCAAAACAAGTTACAGGAGTTGTCTTGGAGAAGAAGAAGAAGAAGGAGGAGTGGAAGACAAGGTTACAAATGCAAGACTGCAAGAATGAAATATAGATTGAATAGTATGTAACACAAATTAATGCCTTGAAGAGCTCATATAGAAGTGAAGGCGAAAGAGAATGTATTATGTAGGACAACCGCGTTTCTTTAATCTCATTGTAAGGATACACGTCACCCATGTTATCTAACCGGGACGGCGCATTAGGACGGTCCAGTCTAATAATAATATACAAGGGGCTAGTGGGTGAATTTGACCTTGTTTAAATAAAAATGCGAGGAAGAGAGAGGATGCTTGACTTGAATAAGTAATTGACCTTTATTTATAAATATAAGGGAAAATAATTTTGGAGTCTTTGATATATGCTCTAATTAGTATGCAGGTCTTTGTGTTTTTTGAAAATAACAAGTTAGTCCTTCACGCAGTTTTTGAACTGACGGAGTTAACGGAAGTACAAATTTATTGAAATACCCTCCCTTAAATCCCAAAATCACAGCCATTCAACACATTTTTTCTCTCTCTATCTCTTGAAACCCCTCCCCCCCCCCTCTTTCTTCTCTCTCTCCCAACCGAGCCCAGTTCTTGCTAGGTTAGTAAAACTGCAACTCCCTCACAGATCAGAATAAACACACAGGAGAGATGACTTCGGCCAGATCCACTCTCACCAGATACATATCACATTCACAAACGCACAGGATTTAGGGTGATGTGTACTGTTCGAAAGGCTCCTCGAAGATGACTTCGACAGAGGCGATGGCAAGGAGAGAGAAGAGGAGGAGAAAAAGATTTAGGGTTCGTCGTGGCTGAGCTGAGAAGAAGTGAACTGCTACGAGAGTGATGAGTATTATTCTTCATGGATTCAAGCTTAGTGTTTATGTTGGTGGTGTTAGTGGTGGCTGGAGCCTTGATGGTGGCTGGGTATGGTGGCTTCGACTTCTGGGTTGGTGGCTGGGTGAAATCGGTGATTCAAGCTTCTGGGTTGGTGGTTGGGTGAAATCGGTGTTGTTGTTGTTGCTATTGCTGTCGGCTTGGTCGATGGGTGAAATCGGTGATTCGAGCATCTGGGTATGGTGGCTTCAGCTTCTGGGTTGATAGTACTTGAAAGATTTTGAACTTGATAGAAAAGGGTGAAATTGGTGTTGTTGGTGTTGTGCTAGAGAGGGCTAGAGAGGCATTGTCCGGTGGTGGCGAATTGAATTTGAGGAGGTGGGTTGATTGCAGATTGAAGGATCTCGAAAATTCATCTCATGTAATTTGCTTTCTCTTCTGTAATTTGTTTTAATCAATGTATTTGTATTTCAATTTTATTAATTAGTTCATGTTGATATGTGTTCAAGTGAGAGAGCAACAATCACACTTTTGATTTTGTTACAAGTTCTAGATTCTGGGTTTCAAGAAAAAGATGAAGTGGTGAGGTAGAAGAAACTGCATTTCAAATGGAAATTAGGGTTCATATGGCTCTTAAAAATAGATAGGGTCATTTTGGTCTTTAAAATTTTATTTAAACTTAATTTTAGGACACGTCAGTAAATTATTAACAAAATACTAACGGATCACTACGGAGGAACTAAAGTACAACTCGATTTGTCACTTCAAGGATGTGTATGCAACATCCTAAAAATACGATGATCGACTTACTAATTAGGGTATACCTCAGGGGCTTGAAAATTATTTTTCCTAAATATAAATATAATTAAATTAATATTGAATAGAAATTAATAAAAAAATATAATATTTATATATAAATAATTTGCACCATTTTAATAATTATATATATTCATTGAATGCATCATAACCCTGTGATGTATTTGTAATTAATTGTGACAATTTGCTTTGACTAATTTAAATAATAAGGTTTTTTCGTCGAAATTTATCAATGCTTTAATCACCGTAAACTATCCTCTTGGAAGTCAAACCGTTCATGTTGATGATGTAATTTGCGAGACTAAGTTTTTAGATGAAATAGGCTATGAAAAGTTTTAGATCTCTCCAGTTTAGAAAATTTTACATGTTTGACATAAGTGAATTTTGAGAACGAGTTGTATTATATTCGTCACTTCACTTTCATTTTATATAGTAGGTTATTGATTTACGATAGAGAAATGTAAGAAAAAAGTAATGACTTCTCTCCATATCAGAACTTCGAAATTTGAGATATATTAGTTATTATTTTATAAAAAATGGAAGATCAACTAAAAAATTAGAGACCGAAAGCCGCTTTACTGCTTCTTCTTGACCATCTATTAATATACCCTGTGAGAAGATGAGGTGGCGGTAACCCTAGCTCCAAATTTTTTAGAAGTCCGTCATCAACCTTCTGTTGCGCAGCTTTCCTTCCCTACTTTGGCCATGGCCGGCTCCCAGCCTGCCACTCTATCCTCTGCTTACAATAACCTAGACTGTTATGTCGGAATTATTGATCTTTTCTCCAAGCTGCAGCCATAGACTTGTTCTCGTCCAGTCGCACCTTCGGCTCAGGCAGCCCAAGTCGTATCTCCATCTGCCCCGTCCTCCCATTCTCAGCGCCAGGCTGCCACATCTTATTCTCCACCTGTCCCGGTTCACTCTCCACATGTCACGTCTGATTTGCCATGCAACCGCAATTATGCCCCGGCTTCCCATCCTCCACACCATACAGCCTTGTCATTTTCCACCGTTGCCAAAGGCTCCACTGCTGCTCTACCATCTACCTCGGTGGCACCAGAAAATAAGGGCGATTATATTTCAATAAAGATCAATGAATCAGCTTATGTGGAAAGGCTCAAGCTTTGCACCAATGCACTGATCGGACATGTTGTGTTATCAAAATACGACTTGCCTTGGAAGGTTAAAGGTGAAGCTGTCTTCCATTTGGGGCTTGAAACAATGGCGGCTAATATCTTTTGGGCGCGGCTATTATCACATCATTCTGACGTCGACAGAGGAGAAGTCACGTTTACTTAGTAGCGGGCTAGTCCTCCTCCAGCCAGGAACCTTCGGCTGCAAAATTGATCTCCGAATTTTGACCTAGAAGTGCAAAAATTAACCACTGCTCAGGTTTGGGTAAGGATATTGATAGGTTACATTTTAGGTATATTGAATGTTCCATTTTATGTTAGTTTTGCATTGTAAATTCTTATTATTAGTGCATTTATATGTCTTTTGGCTTATTTGGTGTTTTAGGTGGAGTGTTGGTGAAATATAAGGATTTGAATCTATTTTGGGATGTTTCATCGTGAACTGCACTTTAGCATGGTCATGTTGTAGAGGGCACAAAGACTGGGCTGACTTATTCCACATTGGGCAGTGTTTTTTCCCTGTTGGGCCTCAAAAATTGAGCCTCATGGACGTGTATGAGGATTGTTGACCTATTTTCACAGCTGGAACAAAACAATTAACTTAGTTATTATTATTTTTAACTATTTTTTAGGGGCATCAGGTTTTCCAAATTAGGATGCATATTTATATTCCTTAAACTCATTATTTCAGTAGCTTTACATTACCCTAAGAGGGCAGCATGCCCCAGAACTTTGTTCTTTCATATTTTGCATGTTTCTTCTTGGTTTGAGTAGCTAAACAATTCTCTAGTAGATGTATTTTCAAGGTTCAATTCTAATATGTTGTGAGACTTATGTTTTTATGTGTTATTGAGTATTTATTCAGTTTTTGTTCCTTAGTTCCTTTATTATTATTTCGAATGATTGATTGATAAAGACATGTTGATTGATTGACTGAAATAATATAATGTTATTTAGGATTTATAGTGCATCACATTAATCCTATTATAGGCAACAAATAACGTGAATTTATGTGTTCGGCATTGTTAATTGTTATAGAACTGAATAATCTAGTTTAAATGAATCATGACATTTTCGGTTTCACTGGCTAGGATATGGGTCTCTTTGGTTCTTACTGCTGTCATATATTAAACCTTGCAGGACGTCCCAGGGGTTGTCTAGTGGTTAAAAAAATAGTCTGCAGGGCGTCTTAGGGCTATCGAACAGGTAAGAAGATATGAGTTAATTGAGTGCATCACCAATAACTTTAATTCTGTCTATTCGAATATTTGATATTTATCTTTCGTTTCTGTGATCAAATAAAATGATTGAACTAAGAAGTACCTTAGCTATGCTTTATTATTATTGATTTCTGTTAACTGCATTTCAATTCTGTTTACTTTAATTTACTGTTTTTGTTTGTTTTGGTATTTGATCTTCATTCGCTACATTTCTTGTTTATATTATTTATTTTGTTTTCATGTTTTCGACAAGTAAATAAACTTTATCAATCTCTGTGGATTGACCATGTTCACTGCTATAAACAAATCTTCTTTGAGCAGGTTAATTTTATTTTGGTGGGTTTGACACCCTATCAGATATGTAAGTTGCCATAGGAGTATTGGCACCATCAGTTGCTGGTTGATATTGCTAGAGGAATTGGGTCGCCGTTGCAGATTGATAATACCACTCTCACAGGTAACTTAGGGCATTTTGTGTGGGTTATTGTTGAAGTGGATTTGGCGGCAGAACTTCCAGAGACATTATTGTTGGAAAATCCTGATAAAAGTTTTTTTGTCAACGTAATTTATGAAAATTTACCAGAGTTTTGTTCTTAGTGTTACAGTATAGGTCATTCTTTGGCGAGTTGCCACTTCAAAAAACCTATGAAGATCCTCAAGGCAAAGCCAGCCATGACAATGATACCTGCTAAACCGGTGGTTTCAAAGAAGGATTGGTTTCTTAAGGCTATTGAAGTCCCTATCACTATTGCATTCCAGGCATTTCAGAATGATCTGGAGGTGCCTTTGGAAACCCAATTAGAAGTGTCTAAAGGTCCTTCTAAACCTGAACATGTTGTTGAATCATACGCAGTGCGGCCTACTGGCACAGACTCCCCACTACATGGTGGCGCTATTCATGTTGAACAGTTGGTTGTTGAGTGATAGGTCATTAAACCACCAAAATAGCAAAATATAAGTAAGCAGGGTCGAACCACAGAGACCAGTGCATAAATTTTTAATTGCCGAAATAAAAAAATAAAATAAAGTTGAGGAAAATGCAGTCAAAACTGAGATTAAAGACAAGCATAGATAAAAATTCGCAATGAGAAATAAAATTACAGCAATAGAAAAATAACGGAAATTCAATAATGAAAAAGTCTAACCAAGGTATTTCCTCTATTCAATCCAATCAGTCGATCACAGACACAAAAGATCAATATAGAGCATTCAAGTAGATAGAGTTATAGCTAACGATGATGCACTCAATTAACTAATCTCTTCTGAAATTCTCGATAGCCCGGAACGCCCTGCAGACTATTTTCCTAACCACTTGAGAACCACTGGGATTCCCTGACAAGGTTTAATCTATGGCAGCAGTACGGATTAAAGAGACACATATCCTAGCCAGTGAAGCCGAAAATGCCGCGATTCATTTAAACTATATTACCCAGTTCCATAACAATGAACAATGTACAACATATAAATTTACTAGGGATGTCAATTTCTGACAATATAACACGACTTTGTGAGACGACACGACACGATTGACACAAATTCAATTTTTATAATGTTTATGTCTTGTATAATGATTTGTGATATATAAATGACATGACATAATTACGACACGATAACACGAATTGAGACCCCTAAAATTCACGTTATTCGTTACCTAAATTAGGACTACTGCATCGCACTAATAATCCTAAATAACAGTATATTATTACAATCAATCAACCAACGGGCTCTTGTCAATCAACCAATCAAGATAATAATAAAAGAACTCAGGAACATAAACTGAATAAATATTTGAATTACTTAATAACAATTAAAGCAAGAGTCTCACAACTTAATGGATTTGAACTTCAAAAATACATCAACTAGGAGATTGTTTAGTTACACATGGTGATGGAAAAGCACAAAAGTTCAACAATGGTTGTTGTTGTTATGCGTGACAAAAAGAAGGAAGAGAGACGCCAACAATAATAAAAAGAGTATTTATATCTAAAGTAAATAATAATGGTAAATTAATAATAATAGGGTAACTACAATTGTTCCAGCAGTGAAAATAAGTTAAGAGCTTTTAGCTACATCTAAGAGACTCAAATCTCGACGCCCAACAGTGGAAACATGTAGCCCAATGCGAATGAGTAAAGCCCAATTTGCGTGTCCACTACAACATGGTCATGCTTAAGTGTTATTCACGTTGAAACATCCCAAAATAACTCTAAATCCTCTCTTTTCACCAACATACCACCTAAACCACCAAAGAAGTCAAATGACATAAAAAAACACAAATAATAGCAATTCACAATGCAAAACTAACATAAAATGCAACACTAAATATGCCTAAAATGCAACATATCATTGAGACTGCTCTTTGTGTTTACAGTGGCCAAGTGGATAATATATCTCTACTACAGGTGACTTGAGAGAAGCAACATGTTGTGATTCCATTGGGTAATACTGGAGATCACGGCAGTTCTCAAATAAGGAGTTTTTTTTGTGTTGCTAAGCTTAGTGTAGGTGTCGTTGGGGTAGACAGGGGATACGACGCCAACTTAATGGGCTAATGTGGATGAGGAGGAGGAGGAGGAAGGTGAGTGAATTACATCTTCGTTCCGAAAATCCAGGAGTAACTCCGATGGGCAGGATAAATATCGACCAAGCCTTTCTAGGAGACCAAAACATTGGCCTACAAGTTACTTATGACTATTGTATGATGATTTTTGTTCCAGAGAGCACTACCATTTTTTGTAGCATCTCTTTCGTTGTTATTTTGTTCTGACTTTCTTATTTCTATTAATAATATTTTGGAGTTTAGAGCGTAGTGTTATTGGGGTGTCAACCTAGTTGAGATGTTCTGACACACTACTATTTCTTAACCCTCCCGCATTTCATGAAAAAAAAAACTCAAAAATTAGAATATTAAAGATTTTTTTAAGTTATCATTTTTGGATTGGAACAATTAAAATTTTTATTTAGAGCGAATTGTGAAAATCGTTCAAATGCTAATCTAAGCAACGATTTTTGGATTAATTAATTTAGTCATCTTTCCATTTTTTTTTAATTTCTAGTTGGTGACTATTTGGATGACTTAATAATGTTGTCCTGGAGGAGGCTAATATATAAACTAGTTTAAAAAAAAGGGAAAAATTAGATAAAAACAGAATGCTTAAATAATATATTCTTCAAATTAAATATTGCATTGCAATATTACATGGAAGAGGATTGTCTTGACTGATGAGTGTTTATGATGTAAGCAAATCATATGCAATGAATTTATTTGTCTTCATTATTCCAACTTAATTTAAGACTGAAACTAAATAAATATTATTTTACCACCTCACAGAAGCATTCTATCCTAATTAATAAAAAATGCAAAAAATAGTATTTAAAATTTGAATATTTGGTAAGCAAATCTGTATTTATCTTCTTTTTTTTTTTGTCAAAAACATGCATGAGTGATCATTGCCAATTTAGCCAATATATTACTGTTTTTGGGACTCGGGCAGCACTTTTGAACAGAGGGCATCACTCACAATTTTTGGAATAACAAAACTTTAATTTGAAGAGAAAAACCATTTATAAATAATTTATGTGAGACTAGTTCAAGTGTTAAAATTCAATTGTAATAAAAAAATATATGTATGAATAATACTGAATTATAATGCGACCGGTATTATTTTATAATTTTAACCATTGTTTCTGCATTATTTTTAACTATGATTTTCGGAATTAATTTATTGGCAGTGAAATTCAACAGAAAGGAAAAGGTTTATTTATATATAATGGTCGAAACCTTGGTTATAACTAACACAAAAATTGATAAAAAAAATAATAAAAATAGCATTGATGATGTCGTATACCGGTCTAATCAACAAACAGTAAAATAGAACGGTTCGAGTTATTAACCTCGATACACTAAAGAATAAATAGCAGAACATGACAAATTAATTTGCCGATCTCACAAGCAAACCACAATCGAATTCGATGACAAGAGTGCTCGACTCATTCTATTTTACTGTTTGTTGGATAGACCGATATATGACACTTTCGACTAGAGTTGTTACCGGTTCCGGAACCGGCGGTTACGGTTTGTAAAAAATAAGAACCGGAACCGAACCATGGTTTTCACGGTTTGGTCCAGTTCGGTTCGATTCCGGTTTTGGTTTTGACCGGTTTAACCGCCGGTTCGGTTTCGGTTCGGTTTTCTTTTTTCTTTTTTTTTTTCAAAATTTTGTTTTTAATCCGTTATTTTACTCCGTCAATTAGTTTGTAAATTTTTTTATATTCAATAATTAACTATAATACCAATAATATATTTTATTCCAAAGATTTTTTTAATAATTTTTAAATAAA
>CAODLS011479901.1:0-26648 GCA_948243855.1 Flueggea neowawraea | reverse complement strand
AAAGAAAATCACAGAGAAGAAAATGAGAAAGTGCTCTGGTGGTTGAGACGAGTTGTGACTAAAGAAATGGTAGGTAGGGGTATTTATAGGCTCACGGGCTGACATGTTACGTTTCATGCACAGTTGCCCAGAAAGAACACATCTACGTGCACAGTAGGGGTTCTGTGTACGTAGAATCATGCTCTACGTGGGTAGCATCCCACACAATATACGTAGATGGAAGATCTGAAGCCCCTCATTCAGATCTACAATCTATGTGCGTTCCACCCCCTACTGTATGCGTAGAAGGCCTCAGCGTGTTCACGGGTCACACCCAAAGGATGAACAACGTGCACAGCAACCCATACAATGCGCACAGTTCAAACAAGGCTCTCGACATACTCATCCCCGTCTACGTGCATAATACTCACTACTGTGCACGAAGATGACCTCCAGTGTATGTTGCACTCAACACACATTCACGGTCAAGTGTCAGGCCTCTACTACGTGCACAATACCCTGTACTAAGCACGTAGATGACCTCCAATGTGCAAAACACATGCAGCACAACCCTCAAACTCATAGGTCAACATCCCAACTCAAAATCACTTCAGAATACTACAAGATTCTGGCTAAAATAAGCGGGATATTACATACTTCCCCCTCAAAAGAAATTCGTCCTCGAATTTTGAAACAAAAAAATCGAGTCTAGAATCAACTCTAGATTCCTGAGATCCCAGATCACAAACTAGGCTCTCAGCCTTACACTGTAGACAGTGTATACTCAACACTCAGCCCTCACACCAGTAGGCAATATGCTTATGTAGAAATGCATATGAAATGTAAGAAAAAGCAAAAATACAAATAGCTATATTGACCTACGGATCAGCTGCGTCGAATAGGTGCAGATATCTATGCCGCATCTCCTCCTCGGCCTCCCAAGTGGCCTCATCAATGGAATGATGTCTCCAAATCACTTTCACTGAAGCGACCTCCTTATTCCAAAGTCTCTTAACCTGACAGTCAACGATCATGAGTAGAACCTCATCATAGGAAAAATTTGGTCGAACCTTGATGGATTATGGAGCCAAAACATGCGATGGATCCATAGCATATCGCCTCAGAAGCGAAACATGAAATACTAGATGAACTGAAGCAAACTGAGGCGGTAACGCCAACTCATATGCCAACATTCCAACTCGGCCAATAATCTCAAATGGACCAATATATCTCGGGCTCAACTTGCCCTTCTTTCCAAATCTCATGGCACCTTTCATCGGTGACACTTTGAGGAATACATGGTCTCCAACCTCAAACTCCAAATGTTTACACTTCGAATCAGTGTAACTCCTCTAACGACTGTGAGCAATCTGAATCCTCTGTTGGATTAGCCTAACTTTCTCAATAGTCTCTAATATAAGATCTGACCTCAATGGCTCTCTCTCCGGCCTCAGCCCAATATAAGGGAGATCTGCACTTTCTACTGTACAGTGCCTCGTAGGGCGTCATCTCGATGCTCGAGTGGTACAAGTTATTATAAGCAAACTCTACCAATGACAAGTAAGAATCCCAACTCCTGGCAAAATCCACAGTGCACACCCTCAACATATCTTCCAAAGTCTAAATCGTATGCTTGAACTGCCCATCTGTCTGCGGATGAAAAGCAGTGCTGAAATCCAATCGAGTACCTAACTCGTCCTGAAGTTTATGCCAAAACTAGGATGTAAACTGAGGTCCTCTGTCAGACACTATGGAAATTGGCACCCGTGTAAACATACAATCTGATCGACGTACAACTTTGCCAATCGTGCTGCTCCATATGTCCTTTTGATAGGAAAAAAATGTGTTGATTTCGTCAGTTGGTCCACAATCACCCAAATCGAGTCATAACCCGAAGGTGTCCTTGGCAACCCAACAATAAAATCCATGGTGATGCGATCCCACTTCCACTTCGAAAGAGGTAATTATTGCATCGACCCAGAAGGACACTGATGCTCAAACTTCACCTGCTAACAAGTCAAGCATTGTCTGACAAACTCAGCTATATCCTTCTTCATCCCTGGTCACCAATAGGATTCACGAAGATCACGATACATCTTGATGTACCCCGGGTGTACAGAATATGTGGAGTTGTGACCCTCGATCATAATCTCCTTGCATAACCTACCAGACGATGGTACGCACAATCTCAGTCCAAACCAAAGGACTCCCGAATCATCAACACTGAACCATGGTACATCAGATGATCTAAATTTTTTGACCAATCCATGAATCTCAGAATCCTCCTTCTGAAACTCTCGAATATGATCCAATAATGCAGGCCTCGCCTCCACATGCCCAAGCAAAGACCCAGAGTCATCAAACTACAACTCAAATCCATTATCCATCAATCTCTGCAGCTCAGACACTGTAGGTCATCTCTCAATTGTGATGTGAGCCAAAATCCCTATCGAATTTCTGCTGAAAGCATCGGCTATGACGCTAGCCTTACCAGAATGATATGATATAGTACAATCATAATCCTTTAGCAACTCCAACCAACGTCTCTGCCTCAAGTTCAGATCTATTTGCCCAAAGATGTACTTTAGACTCTTATGATCTGTGAAGATCTCAAAAGTCTCTTCGTACAAGTAATGCCTCCAAATCTTTAGTGCAAACACAACTGCTGCCAATTCCAAGTCATGTGTCGGGTAATTTTGCTCATGCTTCTTAAGCTGTCTTGAGGCGTAGGCAATCACATTGCCATGCTGCATCAACACACAACTCATTCCTACTCTCAAGGCATCACAGTATACTGTGAATCCCCTAGAGCATGATGACAACACTAACACTAGAGCACTCGTCAAACACCTCTTTGGATTTTGAAAGCTATCTTCACATCTATGAGACCAAACAAATTTAACTCCTTTTTGTGTCAACCGAGTCATAGGGGTTGCGATCCTAGAAAAATCCTGGATAAACCTCCTATAACACCCGGCCAAGCCAAGGGCACTCTGTATCTCGATAGTGGTCTTAGGCCTCTCCCAATGGAGTACTGTCTCTACCTTCTTAGAATCTACCATAATCCCGTTCTTAGACACCACGTGTCCTAAAAATGCCACCTGATCAAGCCAGATGATGCTTTCGGAAAGTCTGCTGATGCACGAGAACTCACATTTCGAGAACTTAACATACAGCTGATGCTATCGGAAAGTCTGCAAGACTGACCTCAAGTGATTCTCGTGCTCTTCCTTATTCTTCGAGTACACCAATATATCATCGATAAACAAGATGACAAACCGATCCAGGTATGGCCTGAAAACTCTGTTCATCAAATCCATGAATGTCGCTGGCGCGCTAGTCAAACCAAACGACATCACTAGGAATTCATAATGTCCATACCTAGTTTTGAAAGCTGTCTTGGGAATGTCCTCCCCTCTAATCCGCAACTGGTAATATACCGACCTCAAGTCGATCTTAGAAAACTACTATGCTCCCTGCAGCTGGTCAAACAAATCATATATCCTCAGAAGCGAATATCTGTTCTTAACTGCTACCTTGTTCAATTGGTGATAGTCAATACACATACGAAGACTACCATCCCTCTTCTTTACAAACAATATTGGAGCACCCTAAGGTGAAACACTTGGTTGAACAAATCCCTTGTCCAACAATTCTCGCAACTGGGTCTCCAGTTCCTTCAACTCTGCTGGTGCCATCCGATACGGTGGAATCGATATCAGATCGGTACTAGGCTGTACTTATATCGCGAACTCAATCTCACGTTCAGGTGGAAGTCCCGGTAACTCCTCAAGAAACACATCTGAGAAGTCTCAAGCTATGGGTACATCTTCCACTCCCAACTCTGGTCCTGCGGACTCAGTCAATACAAAAACCAGATACGCTTCATAACCTCGGCCAATCATTCGCTCTACTCTAGCAGCTGACAAATAACCCTAAACGACGCTGTCTCATTTGCCCTGATAGCAGAACTCTATCTGATTAGGCGGTCAAAAACATACTCTATTGGCAAAGCAATCCAGAATAGCATGCCATTTCTAAAGCCAATCCATGCCAAGAATAACATCGAACTCACCCACATCCAGTAAGATCAGATCAACTGCCAACTCATGCTCATCAAACGAGATCATGCAATCACGAACACTGGAATCAGTCACTTACTTGCAGCCCAAAGGTGATGAAACCTCTAGCAACTTGTCTAACTGACGTAGCACTAATCCTGATCGTTCGACAAAATGCAGAGTGATGAACGAATGCGATGCACCAATATCAAATGATACATAAGCAAGAGTATCGAAAATGAAAAGCATACTAGTAACTGCATCATTAGAGGTCTATGCCTCATGACGAGTCAAATGGTATACTCGAGCCTACCCTCCAGTAGCAGAACTGCTCTATCCGATCTATCCACAATCTGTATCTTGTCTAGTCTGGCTACGGCTCCTATAACCTACCGCGCCTCTACCTGTACCTCCAATCGCTGACTGTACAGTCTGTGATACTATGCCATATCTCACAGGACACTCAACTACTTTATGCCCTGGCTGTCTACAACAAAAACAAAGGCTTGTTGTCCCACTACAAGCCCCTGAGTGTCTACTCCCACACGTCTCACAAGGCGGATGTGAACCTCCAAAACTCTGTCCTCCAGCATGCCTCGCTGGTTGTGCTACACTAGCACTCTAGGATACCTGTCCCAACCTCTGGCCCTGACCTCTAGAGGAATGTCTATGTCTATAATCTGACATCTCACTCTGTCTCCGAGTCTGCTGGTCGCCTGATGAACTATCAGTCTTTGCCCTCTTGGGCTCTCTCATTTGTCTATCATATTGGTATTCCATACTCCTCGCAGCCTCCGATATCTGCGACATGGTAGACAATCTCTGAGTTGCCACTACTCTCCTGATCTTTAGGAGCAACCCATTAAGAAATTTTCTAGCCAATGTTTCCTCACCACGAGCCTCAATAGAAGCATATCAGCTCAACTCTCAAAACCTATCCCCATACTCACTAACGAACATACCTGGTTCCTGATGAAATTCACTAAACTGGTCTACTCTTCTGTCCCTCTCGCTCGGAGGAAGAACAGACAAAGTGAGCTCATCCTTGAACTCCTCCCACATGAACACTCTACGAGACTTCTGGTCTTGCCACCATCTGGCAGCTCGACCATCTAGTAGAAATGAAGCCAACCTCACTCTCGCAGTGTCATCTGTAAGCTTAATGGCCTCAAAACATTGCTCCACTGTAAATGTGAAGTCCTGAGGGTTCTCCCCCAATCTACCCAAAAATCTAGGCGGAGAAAGTTTCATAAACCTCGCAAATCGAGACTCAGCATCAGACTGAGATGCTGTGGGAACTGTCGCATGTGTAGGTACTGCAACTACCTCAGGCTGAAATGGATGTAATGGCAGTGCTGCAACAGGCAGAACAGTCTGGCCTCCAGCAGCCTAAACAACTAACAATGCCTTCATTCTCATCAAAATCTGAGTAAATCTCTCTAACACATCCGTCTGACCAACAGGCGCCGGCTGTGGCTGTGGTGCCACAACCTCAGGTAAACTAGCTGCCTCATGCTGATCGGCTACAGAATACTCCGCAGCCTCAACAGGCTGGCGGCTAGGTCTCCCACGACCTCTACTGTGAGGACGATCCATATCTACAATAAACAAATCGCATATGCAATATCAATATGCAAGTGGTTGCCACTGTACCGAGCCAGAGATCAAAGAATGGATAGAAGCAAATCACACTGACTAGATCAAAGACACCTAAGCTCTACACCAGACCCAAACTATACGAACACCTAGTTCTACAAAACCTAGTGCTCTGATACCACCTTTGTCATGACCCATTCCTGGAACCTTGACCGGCGTACGAGGCGGACCATCTATGGAAGCCCGACCCATCCCGCACAAGCCTTCGAGAGATTCAGAAATTCTACCCATCATTTAATTTCCAAAACATTTATGGGAAAAACATTTTATAATTGAAACAATTTATATATAACTCAATATATAAATATAAACCAAATGTATACAAACCATATACTCTGGTAAAACCAAATACAATAAATATATCAGAGTATACATACAAACCCCAACACCCCACAGTAATCTGGTACGGAGCTCTACAAAATAAAAGAAGCCCGAACAATACGCATCACTAACCAAGATGTCTCCTCATGGGTGTCCAAGATGCGGAATAAACGCCGAGGCCAAAATTTGTACACCTAAAAGATATGATCATCCACAACCGAAAATAAAATGGGGGGTGAATCCCAGTGAGGAATAACACTCTAGAGCGCCTCATACGTTCCTCACAGAGTCTGTTTTGAAAACAGTTCGCAAATACCATAAGCAGTATTCTTAAGTATATATAAATATACACGCTATACAATAATAGCCTTTCAAAAATTCATTTTAAAACCATTTGCAATCACAGCAAACAACATGCACCAAGGCGTATTAAAATCATTTAAGATTTTAAATCATCATTTTCATGTCAAAACATATACAGGCGATAAAGGACTAAACATGCGTGATATGGACCCTGCCAGCTATCACGAAATCTATGGATCAGCCATAGCGATGGGGACTCGCCTCCACCATAACAGATCATGTGCCGGATCAGGACAACATGATTGTCGATAACCCTGGTAGCTGGGCTTTATCAAACATTGGTATACCAAAAGCTACATACTTAGTAACACAGGTGTCCCCCTATCGAAAATCAAAACGTACTATCGTATAGTACAAAATCATATAATGCAATCCAACATTTCAAATCATATCAATATATCTAATACATATATATCATTTCAAATCCAAATCCGATTATTACACAAATAACCATTTTTATCTCAACCAATCCTTTAGATTAGTCATTTTCGGATACATATATCCAACACATCAAAAACAAGTAAATAGAGTTCGAGACACAACCAATGTGTTTGAAGCTGATATTCACTCACCTGACAATCCAAGCCAAAGCACAAATCAAGTCCCACTCGTCGGTGGCTGATGTCGCTGGCAAGGACAAGAAGATGTACACATAACACATCAGAAATATCACAATGTAGTACTGTGGCAAATACCAAATGCATGATATGAAATGCAAATGCAAACTCTCAAAGTTGCCTAAACAAACGAAAGTGAATCCATCACTTTCGACCGAAGATCATGCTCCATTGGATCCCCAATGGAACCAAACATACTTATTAACTCAATTCAATCTCTTGATCATGGATTCGTCCTCCAAATCCACAAAAAACTCAAAATCTTTCTAAATCCTAACTATGAATCCTGGACTTCCAAGACCCATACCAAATAACTGGTCAAATCTCTTAACCCAACTCAAATATGTGAAGTTCTAACTCATATCTAGCAAGATACATCAGAAACAACACCAGATTTGACAAGAAATTCAGTAAAACCCGTAACCCTAGTTGTAAAGAAACCCATTTGGTTCAAATACCAAATCCCACAAAACCGATGATTGATCTTCAAGCTGCTGGTTTCAAACAACCATCATCTAACTCTCATTAAGTCGTATTATATCAAAAATAGAAAGATCCTAACCCAAATCCCAAGTTTGGTCGGAACCCTAGAATGCCCAAATGTAACATAAACTAAAGAAAAGAAGAGATTAATGGATGATTCCTACCTCTAGATCTGTTGTTGAAGCATGGAGAATCAAATATAATCACAAAGAAGAAAATAAGAAAGTGCTCTGGAGGTTGAGACGAGTTGTGACCGAAGAAATGGTAGGTAGGGGTATTTATAGGCTCACGGGCTGACATGTTGCGTTTCACGCACATTTGCCCAGAAAGAACACATCTACGTGAACAGTATGGGTTCTGTGTACGTAAAATCGTGCTCTACGTGGGTAGCATCCCACACAATGTGCATAGATGGCAGATCTGAAGCCCCTCATTCAGATCTACAATCTACGTGCGTTCCACCATCTGCTGTATGCGTAGAAGGCCTCAACGTGTTCACGGGTCACACCCAAAAGATGATCAATGCGCACAGCAACCCATACAACACATACAATCCAAACAAGGCTCTCGGATGACTCATCCCCGTCTACGTACATAGTACTCAGTACTGTGCACGTAGATTACCTCCAGTGTACGTTGTACTCAACGCACATTCACGGTCAAGTGTCAAACCTCTGCTACATGCACAGTACCCTGTACTAAGCACGTAGATGACCTCTGCCACTAATCACAAACACATCATATTTTGGATCAGAACAAATGGCTACCAACATTCCTGGTAGCTGGGATTTCACATATCATTGGTATAGCAAAGGCTGCTACTATCCATAGTACAGATGCCCCATATTAGAAAACCAAGACATATTATACTATTACATAGTATAAAATCATAGCATGCATTTAGCATCAAAATTCATACGAAGATATATATATATATAGTTAATATTTTAGATTATTATGAATTTAGATCTGAATTTCTTTCAGGTACGATATTTCAAATAACTGGACCATCGATAGCCTCATTAAATTAATTCTTAAATTTGTTTTTTTTTATTTATCTGCGCCCATATATATATATATCAATTTCAAAACACAATACTGATTATTAAACACATAACCAGTTTATTCATTAGTCAATCCTCATATTAGTCCATATTCATAATAGTATGTCCAACATAACAAAAATAATAGCAGTTTTGAGACACAGCCTATGTGCCTGAAGCTGATATTCACTCATATGGAAATCCAAGCGCACACGTCAGTCAAGCCCCACTCGTTGGTGGCTGGTCTCACTGATAAGAATAAGAAGCTGAACAAACAAATATATATCAACAGATATATCATAAACAGATTGAAATGCAATACTGTGGCTGTACCAAATGTTATGCAATGCAAATGCAAACCCGGACCCTCATAAGATCCCCAAAAATATATTTCGAATGATATTATATCATTCTTAATCCAAAATTCAAAATTTAGGCAAAATTACGGTTTGGTCCCGACCAATGTAAAATTACGTTTTAGTCTCTGAGACTTGGAAAATTATGATCTAGTCCCTAAAATTTTCAAAATTTATAACTAAGTTCTCAGAGTATTTTAAATTTATTTTTAAATCCTCAACTTTTCTAAAATTACAAAATTAGTTTTAATTTCTCAAAAATTACAAATTTATGAATACTTTCTTAAAATTACAAATATAGATTCCTACTTTTCAAAATTACAAATCAATCAAACTTCTAAAATATCAAGTTCAGTCCCTAAATAAAATTCCAAAATTATGGATAATATCAGTTTTGGTTCCTTTTCATTTAAAACAACACAAAATAGTCCTTAACAAACTAAACATATTTTCCCTCTATTTCCAACCGAACCAACTTTGTCCCTTTTTCCTCAACAACCCAGAAACATGAAGATCAATCCAACTCATTCCAGAAATCATCCAAGCCACAAAACAGTCCAAAAAATTCATATTTCAACCAATCCTAACATTGATTTCCAATCTACTCTTGTTCTACCATCTAAATTCATCATATTCCAGCTAAAAACAAGCTAAAATCATCCAGGAACTAAGCCAAAACAAGCCCAAACTTCCCACCATCATTTATGCACAAGAAAAAAAAACAAAGAAAAACATGCTATTTTCAGATAGAAAATGAAGGGGAGTTGGGCCAAGAATATTTACCTTATCTAAAGAGAAAATGAGTGGAGGTTAAGAGAGTACTGAAGAAGAAGTGTACGAGTGAAGAACTGAAGAAGAAAGAGAAGAAAAAGAGCATAAATGGGAGGTGGAATTGGCGTGCAAATTAGAAGAAAAATCAGAGTTGGGCGGTGGAGTTTGGGCGGCTAATTTGAAAGGGAAGCAGCAAAACGACGTCGTTTGGTGTAAGTAGATGCATAGTGAAAAGCGGACGACACATAGAGCACGCGAACGACCGCAACACCTAGACCAGACGACGCGTCATTTATGTTTCAGAGAACACAGACGACCAATGCAACTCGCGAGCGATAGCCTCTGCATGTTCCAAACAACATGTAACATGCCTTTCACCCCAAACGACCAGTCACTCAACTAACCTTTTATTCCGATTTTTATTTTAATTTTTCATCAATTCTACTTAATTAATCACTCTAATCATTTCAAAATTTTCATTAATCACCCAAATAACATTTAAACATAATTTCTAATTTTCCAACATTAATAATTATTTTATAAATAAATTAGAAAATAATCAAAATTATTTCAAAAATACTTAGAAAATAACCAATATTAATTTCCAAAAATACAGGATGTTACAAAAATGAACAAAAGAATAACTTCAAACTTACCTCCTTTGAAGAGAAAAACAATGCAGATTGAGAGAGAGAGAGAGAGAGAGAGAGAGAGAGAGTACTGAAGCCGAAAGATTCTAATGAGAGTGAGAGAGTGAGGGAATGAGGAGAGAGAGAGAACAAAAATGGCGGTGGAAAACCAAATTTAAATCAGAAAAGGTGGCATAAAAGGGCAGTGTTGTGCGGTGGAGAAAGAAAAAGATAAAATGGCGTCGTTTGGTGATAATTAATGGGGCCACCAATGATGCAATCAAATTGAGATTATTCCTGTTCTCACTCAGAGCCAAAGCTAAGCAATGGTTTAACTCACTACTTAAGGGTTCTATTACTACTTGGGATTAGATGGCAGATAAATTCTTATTGAAGTACTTTACGCCTACAAAGACTGCCAAGCTCAGGAATGACTATCCTTTTATGCATAGCTTGAGTCAAAGTCTCTCTATGACACTTGGGAAAGGTTTAAGGATTTGTTAAGTAGGTGTCTGCATCACGAGTTACCTACATGGCTACTATTAGTGTAAGCCCTAGCTCCAATCACATTGTATTTGAACCCTTTTATATTTGATATATATATATATATATGAGGCATTTTTCATCCTGTTTCTTATTTTTGTGCATATTTAATTGGATGAATTATTCATGGATAGTGGTTTTGATTAAGTTATCAAATATGTTTTGGATAGTAAAGCCTTAATCCTTAAAAGAACACTATTCTAAATATCCCTAGTCAATCATTGTCATGAGAATGGCAATGAATGAAGACTAGTATGTACCTTTTGAGATGATCTTGTTTTACGAATTATAGGATATGAGATATCGATCAAAGTACATAGATACATGTTAGTGAACAGTGCATTTGGATTGATCCATTCACGAGAATACTACATGGTAGCATGTCATAAGTATTTCTCGTGCAACGCTTAGACTTGAACCCTTCGACCTAAAATCACTATAGGATTATTAGGTGATTTGTCGTATAATTTGGCATACGTCTAACGTGGCCATAATTGGTTGACTAGTATGGGTATGGTTGGGTATGCTACGAGTCACGCTGAGAAACATGAGTGAAGTGAAGGAATTGCCACTCTCATAAAAAAGAGAAGATATCACGGGCCACTTGATAAGTGAGACTGAGTAGTGTATGGCCATATCCAAATAGGATGATAAGAGTTATCATCTATTTGACTTAGTCAGTATCACTAAAATATCAAGGAAATGATTTAGCGCTAGATAAGGATGACTTTCCATGCCTTATGCTAATCATGATATCGAGAGGCCAGGGGTTGTATAAGGTTGCGACAGGTCTTGTTAATGCTTATTGACTTTCACTCAATTTGGGTAATCATAATGTCTAGCTAGAGACTGCTTATGATTTATGGGCTCTGGGCCCATTGCCAATATTGAACGGACCTACAGGATCGCACACAACAAAACTGGTTAAAGAAAAGAAAAAAATGCATCTTTCTTAATATGCCACTTATTTATGTAGATAAGATAAGTTATGGGACATGCATTGAGGCCCATTGAGTGTCAATTTTGGCCCAATGAATATAGACTAATTAAATTAGTTAATTATTTAATGGAAGAAGAGAAAATAAGGCCTTGTTTAATATGGACTTAAACATGGGTTTTATAATGGATTGGGCTTAACTATGTGATTAGTTTTCAACCCAAACCATTATATCTTTAAGCCTTATTTTAAGAGAGGGTGGTAAGCCCAGTTGGGGCCTAAATAAATTGAAACATCTGGTCATAAGTGGGCATTAGGGTTTGGCCTAGTATAAGAAGGAAGAAAGAGAAAGATATGCTAAGGGTTTTTTTTTTCATTCTTCCTCTCTTTCTTCCAACCCTAGCCGTCCACCTCTCTTTCAACTCTCTCATCTCTTTTCTTCACTTGTCTAGCCGAAATCTTAAAGGAAAAAGGGAAAGGATACCTGATTCCTTCTCCTATCCTTATGATTAAAAGGCTTCCAAACTTGTTTTGAACAAGAGAAAACATTTTCTCTTTGGTTTTGTTCAAAACCGAATAGTTTGGCTAAGAAAGGGCAGCTTCTCTTTGTGCTAGCACACTAGGTTGTTGTGTGTGTGATTTGGTAGAGAGGAGTAGCTTTTTGGGTAGTATTTTCAATGGCATTAACAAGGATAAAAGGGTCAAAAACTTGTCTTTTTGATTCGGCTCTTTTGGTGGTAAAAGGATTCGGTTTTTCACAAGTTTAGGTATAAATCTTCTCACCAAATTTATGTTTTGTACATGCATGTTCCTTGGATGGTTTGTTTGTGTTTTTGGCTATATTAATAACCAAAAAGGCTTAAATGAAACCTAACAAATGGTATCAGAGCCAGTTGCATGGTTTTCAATTCATATTTGGTGTTTTTTGTTGGTGAAAAATCGGTTTGTTCATGCCTTTAAGTGTTAAATGCAAATCTGGAATTTTCAGCTTTTGTTTGGCCTAATGTTTTTGGTTTGTTTGGGCTGTTTGGTTGTTGAATAAGTTGTTTTAAAGTGTTTAAAAGTTAATCTAGGGTTTTTAGAGAAGAACCAAATCTGGAATTTTATTAATAACCTACCTAAACATGTTTTGTAACTAGTTAAAGTGTTTAACTTGTTAAAAACAAACATGCATGTTAATTGGTTAATATTTTATGTTACTAAAGAATTTGAGGGCTTATATAATTATGTTCAGATCTGTTTTGGTTAATAAATTAGGCCTAAAACATGTTAATAAGATTAACAAAAGGTCTTAATCGATAGATGCTTTAATTTTATTAGCCGATTACATGATATTAATTGAAATATGTTTTGATTTTTCATGTGTGAACAGATCTATTTTTTCATGCTTTTATGTGTGATTTAACGTGTTTATTTTCATGCTTAAGTATGATATTTATATTTTATATGTTTATATTTAAAGTGGTTGAATTACGACATATAAAACGGTTAAATTATGTTTTATATCCCTTTTCTTCACTTGTATAGTCGAAATCTTAAAGGAAAAAGGGAAAGGATACCTGATTCCTTCTCATATCCTTATGATTAAAAGGCTTTTAAACTTTTTTTAAACAAGAGAACACGTTTTCTCTTTGGTTTTGTTCAAAACCGAATAGTTTGGCTAAGAAATGACAACTTTTTTTGTGCTAGAACACTAGTTTGTTGTGTGTGTGATTTGGTAGAGAGGAGTAGCTTTTTGGGCAGTCTTTTCAGTGGCATTAACAAGGATAAAGGGGTCAAAAACTTGTCTTTTTGATTCGGCTCTTTTGGTGGTAAAAGGATTCGGTTTTTCACAAGTCTAGGTATAAATCTTCTCACCAAATTTTTGTTTTGTACATGCATGTTCCTTGGATGTTTCTTTGTGTTTTGTACAAGAGCAGGGTATGTCTATGAGCGAGTATGAGGATCGTATCAGATATTTGAGTAGGTATGCACCAGCTGAGGCCCCGGAGTGAGGAGGCCTTATCGAGGAAGTTCTTGAATGGCTTGATACTCAAGACTCACATAGTGGTAGCAACTTTGGGTTTGTCTATAGTATCACAAATTTCTGAGGCTGTGAGAAGCTTGGGGTATCAGGATGAGAGGCAGTTGATAGAGTCCAAGAGGGTTAAGACTGAGGGTACGTCTGAAGGCTAGCAGGCCCGTGGACAGAGTAGCCAGCCTGAATAGAGGCGTAAATTTTTCTCTAAAGGTTAGCATCATGGACAGAGTTTCCAGAGTGCTAGTGTGGCACAACCAGTTGGGCATGCAGAAGGTCATAGTTTTGGAGGCTCGCATCTGCCATGTGAGTCATGTGGGAGGAGACATACAGGGACTTGTGTCAAGGTGGTAGGTCTCTATTTTCACTGTATGTAGTTGGGACACAAGGTGGCTAATTGTCCTGGGAAGCATGGTATCAGGGCACAAACAGTCCAATCAGTGACCAGAGGCATGGGTAATGCTAATTCTTGAGCTGGTAGAGGTGCGACATTGCCTGGGAGCCACAGTAAGTTTGGGCATGGTTCAGGTTGAGGGCAGATCGGCCAGAGTAGTTCAGATGTAGGAAAGCAGGCCAAAGTGTATGATTTGACTCACCAGGAGGCTCAAACCTCCAATGCTGCAGTTACGGGTACGCTCTCCATTTTTGGTTCTTCTGCATAAGTCTTATTTGATTCTGGAGCATCTCATTCATTTATCATAACATATTTTGTTGAGCATGTTGGGTTAGTGGTGTATCGACTAGTCAGATTGTTAGAGGTTTCATCACCTTTGGGTGCCAAGATTGTAGTTGATTCCAAGGTCTAAAATTGCGTGATTGCCTTTGGAGGGCACAAGTTGACTGTTGATCTTACCATATTGGATATGGGAGAGTTCGATGTGATACTTGGTATGGATTGGCTTTCAACTTGGCATTCTACCTTGGATTGCTTTGCCAAGCGGGTGTTTTTTTTACCACCTGGTCAGACGGAGTTCTGTTATCAGGGTGAGCAAGATAGCGTGGTTCGAAGTTATGTATCAGCAGTTAGAGCTGAGAAGATGATCCACCGAGGTTGTGAGGAGTATTTGGCTTTTGTGATTGCTGAGCCGCAGAGTTCAGAGTTAAGACTGGACGAAGTGCCAGTAGTTCGATAGTTCTCCGATGTGTTTCCAGAGGAGTTATCTAGACTTCTGCCAGAGCGCGAGATTGAGTTTGCTATTGAGGTATATCCTGGTACCGATCCGATATCGAGTCCTCAATATCGAATGGCGCCAATAGAGCTGAAGGAGTTGGAGACTCAATTGAGAGAGTTATTGGATAAAGGATTCACTCGATCGAGTGTTTCACCTTGGGATGCACCGGTCTTGTTTGTAAAGAAGAAGGATGGTACCCTTCATATGTGCATCGATTACCGACAATTGAACAAGATAACGGTGAAGAACCGATATCCACTTTCTAGAATAGATGATCTATTTGACTAGTTGCAGGGTTCACAATGGTTTTCTAATATTTACTTGAGGTCGGGATATCACCATTTGAGGATCCCAGGTGAGGACATTCCGAAGACTGCATTTCGGACTAGATACGGACACTATGAGTTTTTGGTGATGTCGTTTGGATTGACGAATGCTCATGCATCATTTATGGATTTGATTAATAGAGTGTTCAGATCGTATCTAGATCGGTTTGTGATTGTCTTCATTGTTGACATCCTGATCTACTTGAGGAGTAGGGATGAGCATGAGGATCACTTGAGGCCAGTCTTCCAAACCTTAAGAGAACATCAGCTTTATGCTAAGTTCTCGAAGTACGAATTTTGGCTTAATCAAGTGACATTTCTCAGACACATGGTGTTGGAGGACGGTATCATGGTTGACCCACAAAAGGTAGAGGTTGTACTCCATTGGGGGAGGCCTAAGACAACTACCGAGATTCGGAGTTTTCTGGGCCTAGTCGGTTAGTATAGGAGGTTTATCCAAGATTTCTCGAGGATAGCAACACCTATGACCCGATTGACTTAGAAAGGAGTTAAATTTGTTTGGTCTGACAGTTGTGAGGACAATTTTCATAAGCTGAAGGCGTGTTTGACGAGTGCACCAGTTTTGGTTTTGCTGTCGGATTCTGGAGGATTCGCGTGTACTGTGGTGCCTCAAGATTTGGCTTAGGTTATGTGTTGATGCAACATGGTAATGTGATTGCCTATGCATCTAGACAGCTTAAGAAGCATGAATAGAATTATCCGACACATGATCTAGAGTTGGCAGCTGTAGTGTTTGCACTCAAGATTTGGCGACATTATCTGTACGGATAGACTTTTGAGATATTTACCGATCATGAGAGTTTGAAGTATATTTTTTGGCAAAGAGACTTGAAATTGAGGCAGAAGCACTGCTAGAGTTGTTGAAGGATTATGATTGTACTATATCATATCATATTGGCAAGGCTAACGTGGTTGCCAATGCTGTGAGTAGGAAGTCGATGGGGAGTTTGGCTCACATCGCAGTTGAGATGCGACGAGCAGTGACAGAGTTTGATGAGGGATGGAGTTGCTTTCCAGTTTGATGATTTCAGATCATTGCTTGGTCAAGTTGAGGGGAGACCTATTTTGTTAGATCAAATCCATGAAGCCCAGAGGGAGAGTACTGAGATTCAGGGATTGATTGAAAAGGTTAAGGTATCTGAGATGCCAGGGTTCATTATTGATGATTCGGGAGTCATTTGGTTTGGCTTGAGGTTGTGCGTACCATCTTCTTGTGGGTTGCTTAAGAAGATTATGATAGATAGTCATAGTTCTGCTTATTCGATTCACCCGGGATATATTAAGATGAATTTGGATCTTTGAGAATCCTATTGGTGGCCAGGGATGAAGAAGGGTATAGCTGAGTTTGTCAGCCGATGCTTGACTTCTCAGATGGTTAAGTTTGAGCATCAACGTCCTTCTAGATTGTTGTAGCAGATGCCTCTACCTGAGTGGAAGTAGGATCGCATCACTATTTATTTTATGGTTGGGTTGTTGAGGACATCTTCGGGTTGTGACTCCATTTGGGTTATTGTAGACTGATTGACAAAATCGATGCATTTCTTGCCTTTCAAAATGACATATAGAGTGGCACGATTGGCGAGATTATATATCGAGATGATTGTATGTCTTCATCGTGTGTCTATCTCTATAGTGTCTGACAGAGGGCCTCAGTTTATGTCCCAATTTTGTCATAAACTTCAGGACGAGTTGGGTAATCGATTGGATTTCAGCACCGCTTTCCATCCTTAGATCGGTGGGCAGTCCAAGCGTACGATTCAGACCTTGGAGGATATGTTGAGCACTTGGCTGTGGATTTTGCAGGCAGTTGGGATTCTCACATGCCATTAGTAGAGTTTTCTTATAAAAACTCCTACCACTCGAGTATCAATATGGTGCCTTACGAGGCATTGTATGGTAGGAAGTGTAGATTTCCCTTATGTTGGGTCGAGGCCAGAGAGAGAGAGCAATTGGGGCCAGATCTTATTTTGGATACTACAGAGAAAGTCAGGCTAATTCAACAGAGTTTTCAACCTGCTCACAGTCGGTAGAAGAGTTACGCTGACCCAAAGCGTAAACATTTGGAGTTTAAGGTTAGAGACCATATGTTCTTGAAAATATCACCTATGAAAGGTGTTATGAGATTCAGGAAGATACATTGGTCTGTTTGAGGTTATTGGCCGAGTTGGAGTCGTGGCATATGAGTTGGCGTTACCGCCTCAGTTTGCTTCAGTTCATAAGAGTCGGTTCTGAACACGTTGTACGTTGTCTGGAGTAATTTTATAGTGTGTAATTTTATAGTGTTTTAAATATAAATTGTGTGTTTATCATGATTTTTGGTTCTTTTATTGCTTCTCTTGTGTTTTTCAGGTCAATTGATGATGCTTTGACGAAATTAGGCAAGACCGAGCCAAAATCGAACAATAACGGCGAGTTCTGACTTTCCAGACTAGGACACGCCTATAGCAGCCCAAGCCATGGTTGTGTCTTAGGCCGTGTGATTCAAAAAGTCGCCATTTAACAAAGACACGACCAGGGGAAGCTAAGACACGGCCGTGTCTTGGTCCGTGCCCGTCCAGATTGCATTTTTCAAGGTTTTAAAGTGTGAAACTCCTTATGAAATCATTCATTCAATTTGGAGATGAAAAAACACTCAGTTTTAGGGCCAGAAGCATGGGAACTGGAGGGAGAACTCAATCATCTTCACGGTTGACGAAATCAAGCAAGAGATTGAAGGATTCATCATGCGTTATCTTTCTCTCTGTAGGTTTTCATCTAATGTTGTTGTCTCTCTCTCTCTCTAAGGATATGAACTTAGCCTTTTTGAGCATTTAGATGTGATAAACCTGAATATCCTGTATTTTTGGAAATCAATTTTGGTTATTTTCTAAGTATTTTTGAATTAATTTTTGGTTATTTTGTAATTAATTTAGAAAATATTTATTATTGCTGGAAAAAATAGAAAAACAAATGTTTTAAATGTTCATTGGGTGATTAATGAAATTTTTGAAGTAATTAAGTTGATTAATTAAGTTGAAATTGGTGGATAATTGGAATTAAATTCGGATGAAAAGGAAGAAAGAAAGGCAGGTCATTCATTGGGTAAACAATACGACATGTCGTTGGGCTAGGAGGGGAGCTGTCGTCCACGCCATTTTCTGGTCGTTCGCTGGTGTGCATAAAAAAAATAGATCACCGCCCAAGTTGTTGTTGCACCGCCCAACTCTGTCTTTTATTCTGCCTTTTTAGGCCGATGCACCGCCCAACTTCAGTCACTTTCTTCATCATTCTTCACTCCAAATTCTTCACTTCAAACTGATCTTTCCATCTCTCTTTCAACCTCCATTTCCATGCTTCATCCTCTTCATCAAACCAAGGTAAGGACATGATTAGTTAGTAAAATTTCTTTAATTTTTGTTGCTGTGCTAGTGAGCTGGTTTGATTCTTGGATGTTGTGGGACTATAGGTTCGGTTTTCAGAAGCATTTCAATGTGGATTTAAGCTTGTGTTTAGTTGGATTTTAATTGGTCAAGGATGGTAGAAGATGGGATTAAGGGTAGGTAATGGTCGGTTTGAATTCTTGAAATTTAGTTGGTATAAATCGGAAGTTTTTTTGGACTGTTGAATGGTTTTGATGAATCTGGAAAATGAGTTCGATTCTGGAGAAATTAAGAACAAGAAGGAGTGATCTGATTGGTTGAAAAGTGAGGACCAGCACTGGGGTTGTCCAAAATTCTGGAAATTCATTTAGGGACTAAACCCAGTATTTTACATTGGATAAAATGGTAAATTTTAGGAAGTTTAGGGGCGTTTACTTAGGGGCATTTTACACGAGGTTCAAAATGTAATTTTATAAAAATTGAGAATTTAAAATACTTTGAGGACTTAGTTATAAATTCTGAAAAGTTTAGGGATTAAGTCATAATTTTTCGAGTCTCGGGGAACTAAAACATAATTTTACATTGGTCGGAGACCAAACTATAATTTTACATAGATTTTGAGTAATGAATTAAGAATGATAGAATATCATTCAAAATATAATTTTAGGAATCTTGTGGTGGTCCGAGTATGCATTTGCATTACATAGCATATGGGTACAACTACAATACCACATTTTCGACTTGTCATTTATAATATGTGTTGATATATATACATGATTGTTTCTTCAGCTTTGTGTTCCTGTCAGCAAGACCAGCCACCGACGAGTGAGACTTGACTAACGTTGTGCACTTGGACTTCCAGGTGAGTAGATAGTAGCTTCAGATGCATAGGCTGTGTCTTGAAACTTCTACTATGTTTTATGATGTGCTGAACATGTATATGAAAAATGGATTAATCTAAGCATTGATTAAATGAATAAAATGATTATGTGATTTTGATAATCAACACCATGTTTTATGAAATTGATATGTATGTATGATATATATCTCATCTACAATTCCAAATGATGAAACACATGCCTATGATTTATGCTATGTAAGATAATGTTTTGTTTTTATGATATGGGACACCTATGCTATGGGGTCAAAGTAGTCTTTGGTATACCAATGATATATGTACTATGAAATTCCAGCTCCCAGGGATGTTGGTAGCCACGTGTTCTGATCCAACACGTGAATTGTTATGATAGTGGCCGAGTCTACATCACCCATGTTATATGGTGCTATGAGCACACCCATGATTATGGTCCCTTATCAACGATATATATTTTGACTACGAAATAGTATTTTAAGAATCGAAATGATTTTTAATATGTTTTCGTGCTTGCTAGATGCTTTGCTTGTGAATGATCTTCGAAATGATTCTTGAAAACCCATTACTTATAGCATATATATATGTATCTGTATATGTATATACCTGCATGTGGTATTTTTGAACAGTTTTAAAGCAGTCTTTGTGAGGCAGGTATGAGGCGATCTGGAGAGTTTTCCCTCACTGGGCCCTGACCCCCTTTCTTTCTATGTCTACTGTTGATTTTATTCCGCTGTTTCACCGTTTTGACTTCGGCAACTTTTCCGCATCTTGGATACTAGTGAGGTGTCTTTTGGTTAGTGACGTCCTTTTGATCGGGCTCTTATGTATTGATATTAGAGCTCTACACCAGAATGATGTCCGGTTACTAGGTTGCTTTTCATACTTTGATGTATTTTTGATATATTACGATATATATATACGAAATTATATATATATTTTTGATCGGGCTCTTAGATATACATATATATATGTTTTGGATATTTTATTATGATATACGTTTAGTTTATCGTATGTTTTTAAATAAAAAATGTTTTGATTAAATAAATATTTTAATCAATTGCATTATGGGTAGTATGTTATGATCCATGAGGCTTGTGCGAGATGGGTCGGGCTCCCATAAATGGTTCGCCTCGTATGCCGATCGCGGGCCCACAACGGGTCATGATAGAACCCTAGACTGTTCTTTTGATTAATTGATTGTTATTCATTCAGTTATTTACGAAATTGAGATTCAATTATGATTGTTCATTATTTAATTGTTGAGTTGATTGTTGTGTGCCTTTTGATTCTACTATTGATTCGTGCATAGGTAAACGAGAGATTCCTTTTATAATGGATCACTCATAATTGGAAGGAGTTGCAAGCAAACTTAGAGATAGCTCACATAAATCCTCCGAATTAGGGTCAAACTTAATAGGGAAATTCACAGAACGGTAAAGCAACGATAGAGTTTTAATTAGGAAGAGATTCCGATTGATAAACCTAGTCGTTAGAATTTAGCTAACTCGAGAGAGAGGTTAATATTTCGTAGGAATTTCCACGGTCCAATTTACTGAATAACTGTTTGATTAATGAAACATTGTCACTTCGTTTGGTCTAAGGGGATTAAGCGTCTAGGTGTTACTTTCCATCTATTGTTTATGTTCATTTCTACTGTGTGTGTTGGCTCTGATTTGATATCTTCATATTTATTTATTCATTTGAATCAGTAATTCATAGGTTAGATAACAAAGTTGAGGTCAGTAGCTAATAGTCTTAGTCTCTGAGGGATACGACACTCGGTACTCATTGGACGTTGATTAAGCTCAATTATCAACATTAATAGAAGCTCCTTCCCCTTTATCCCTTTATTATCTTGTGAGTTTGACTGGGTACCATATTAGAAAAAATAGGGGAAAGGATTTTGTATAGGTGGCCTTTTTTGTGTAATTAATAACCCAGATTTTCTGTTGGTACTACAATGAGGACTCTAAAATGGAGTCCTCATTGAGGACACCTTATTGTGGCCATTAGATGGAGAGAAAATGATCTAAGCCATTCAATCTAATAGTAACCAGAATACAAGAAGGGAGAACACAAAACATTCCTCATCCTGGTCAAACAAAAGCCTTCTCTCTCCACTATCTCTCTCGGCTGCAAATCTACTTTCCCAAACCACAAACTTAACTTTCATGAAATTCTCTCTCGACGACCTAATCTTCTCCCGCCGGCGTGTCTCTCCTCGTGCCACTCTTTGCCGTCAACGATATTCTCTCTGCAGATGATGTTTGTCCTTGCATTATCTCTCATATGGCTCTCTCTCTGTCTCATCGAAGCTCTATCTACTTTCTTTTCTTTTAATTTTTCTCTTCAAAGCTCTATGCTTTCCTCTTTCTCTGTGTGTCTATGAACTGTGGCGTCTCCTTTTTCACTAATAAAGTAAAGAACAAAACCAAGACCTTGCCCCTCTCTCTGATCCTTGGATACTTATTAGATACCTTTTATTTTCCACTTATACTTTGATGGGTTTGCATTATTTTTAGTTGTTGACATGATTTTCCCATCTGGGTCGTCTTCAATCTGTGGTGGGGTTCTGATTTTTGTCATCAGAATCTATTCTTTTTGTATGTTGTTTAATACTCTATTAAAGTTCCATTATGTTTCATGTATTGATTGTTTGTTTCTGTCTGATTTTTCTTTCTTCACAAAGCATTATGTGGTTGATTATTTGATTTGTTTCTTTTTATGTGGTCCTTGAATCTTTTATTTTCTATTTTTTAGGGTTTAGAAAAAATAGTTATGGTTATATGTGGACTTTTTTTAATATTTAGTAGAAATTTATTATCATCTTCTTCATTCGGTGCTTATAAGAATTTGATCAGCTTTGCATGCGTGAAGCTCTTTAATTAATCGACTAATTGATTGTGACTATTAATGTTAATCTAACTTGTAATAGATTTTTGTTCTACATCACTATTTTCAGTTGGAAACTTGTTTCTAACCTAATTTTAGCTGTAATGTCGTCTTTGTATTGGAGATATTCGGTGGTTGTTATAGTTCATGCTAGTTGTTTCTGTTTTTATGATTTGTACTTTGATCAAATGTTCTAGATGAGAAAGCTGGAGTTGTTTAATACTGTAACTTCAGTATTTTTTGGAATGGTTTATTAGGTCGCCTTGAAGAGACAATGATGAATTGAAGTACTTTATTCTGCAATGACACATTAACAGCTTGTGTTATAAGTTACTAATTTTCAGTGTTTCTTTAACATTTAGTTTAAGCACATGGAGGCAAGAAGGGATTCGGCTAGAACATCATATGCCTGGGGGACAAAGAAAACTATGGAATCCTCAAAACCAGAGTGCAAGATGAGGTGAAAGAAATGTCCAAAATAATGGGAATTTGTTTTATTAACTTTTGTAGAAATAACCATTTGATGTGGCATTTTGTTTATCTTTTTGATTGATATGTTTTTTGGTTGACATACATGAATTCAAGATGTGGTTTGCTCTTATTGAAGAGATTTATTGAAAGTTTTTCGGAGCAAAAATGTAACTTAGTGAAAGATTTGGGTTTGAGTGGTGTTCTCAAACTTAAGGTGTAACAACATAGGAACATGAAGATTCTTGAGTTGATGAAGCGCTTCGATCCAGGAACCCGAATATTGAGTGTCCATGGACAAGAAATATTTATTTTTGAAGATGATGTTGGCATAATATTAGGTTTGTCAGGAGGTGAAAATGACATTAGCAAGCTGAATGTCAATTTGCACGAGTTGTGGCGGAAGTGTAAGCTGCAGAAGGAAAGCCAAAATGTCAGTTTGATTGTTAAGATGAATTTTATCGAGAACAACAAGGAATGGCAAGCCAATTTTATATTGCTTGCAATTCATTGTGGCCTTCAGCCCACCTCGTCGTTGTTATGTGGTCCGACTAGTTTAAACTTATGCGTTGATATGTTTGGACTACAACATGTGAACTGGCACAAATATGTTCTCGATGGACTCGTGGCAGGCGCATTGGAATTCCAAAATCAACTAAAAAATTTTGGTGAAGGAAAGCGTATGTCTTTTTGGCTGAAAAAGGTGCACCGTTGTCCTTGAGGTACTAAATTAATTATTTCTAGTATGTTGTCATTTACGAATTCTTGATTAACTCTTATTTAATTCAAAATAGCTGATGTGTGTTTTATCTTATTTTTTTGATAGATCTTCTATTTGAAGCATGTAAAATGCAAAGCAATGATCATTCCCTAGGGCCAACGTCTGCTTCCACGCATAGTTGATTGGACAGATAAAGTGGTGAAGAAAGTTTATGCTATGGTGAACAAATAATTCGACGACCATCCAGTAATAATAATCCCATTTTTTATGAGAACATACAGTGTAATTAATTATGTATGTGAGGCTAATTTGACATTGTTATTATGTTTAGGTTGAACTATTTACCGAAGAGGCCAATAATCCCCCAACGCATATGGATGTTGACAATGTTGCCCCAACCAATGGAAGTGGGAGATTTGAGGAGGATGTTTCACGGTCTACCTTGTAGGCCCGTGTAACAACTTTGGAATCGACTGTTGGAACTTTGGTTGAGACCAATGCAAGGTTGGTAGAATAGGTGCATACTTTAAGGAGTATGTGGCGGCAAATCCTCTGCCCAGCAGGGGTGTTGAAGAGTTTATGTGTGAAGATGTACATGGTGATGAGGCTATCCTGAAACAAGCAGGACTTGTGGAGCAATTGCAACCAATTAATGAGACGATCCCTCCAATAATTGAGAACATAGAGGAGGAGGCAGCTACACCACTTCAAAGACACATTGAAATAGATGAGGTAATTATGAATTAATAGCATTATATATAAGGACAAAATCCATGGTGGTCCTTAAGTTTTGGTCTATCCTCTCTCTCGATCCCTACTAGTTCTAAAATAAATGCTCCAATTCACAACTCCAACTTCCGTCAGTTAAGTTAAACAAGAGAAGAGAAATGTCAAAAATACCATTGTCAAGTCAAAAGGGAAAATGCCACGTCAAAAAAAAAGTTTGAAGACTCCAAACCAAAACCAAAATTCACCTAACCAAACCACAAAACCCAAAACCACACACTCTCTCTAACCCAAAACCACAACCGGACCTAACCATAAACCAAACCACAAAATCCAAAACCATACACTCTATCTACCCATTTGTATCTTCTTCTTCTTCTTCTTCTTCTTTTTCTTCTTCTTCTTCTTTTTCTTCTTATTCTTCTTTTTCTTCTTCTTCTTGTTCTTTTTCTTCTTCTTCAAAATCTTAAAATTGCATCCTTTTAAGCTTGACTCTCTCTCTCACTCTCTCCAGTTTTGTTTCCCTTTTGTCTCCATCTCCTCCCACTCCACCCTCTATTAAACCCCACAACCCCATCCCTCTCATCCTCTTCCACCTCCCTCACTAGCCTTGAAAAATTTGAAGAATTCCTTTTTGGAAGGGATCTCAGAATACTCTCCATGTCGAAGAGAGATCCAATGGCTCCATTTTCTTCATATGTTGTAGTCGTCTCTCTCTAAGCGGTTTCAGATCGTTAAGATTGAGGCGATCAAGGGCATGGATCTCTTCATCGAGCTTGTTTCACCACCACCGCGAGCTTGTCTCTCCCCCGCGACCTCTTCCACACCCCTTGCTCCTCTCCTTTCCGCTAGTATACGCGCCTCACAGTCCTCGTCAATTCCCCCAACTCCTCTGTATCTCCAAACCCTGATTGAAACTCCTTCTGGGGTTTGGACTCAAAGCCATTATTTTGCTCGTCGAAGCATTGAAAACCCGAATGGACGGATCCCCGATTTCATACTAATCAACTGTCCAAATGGAATCGATACAGGGTTCTGCGAATGATGGGTTTATTTTGATTTGGGTTTGTTCAGTGAGTAACGACAACAACTCCAGTGAATGACGCCATCAAGGTGTTGTACGCCCTCAAATCTTGTCTGGTCAAGATTCCAATCACTAGAAGAACTTGCAAATAGAGTACACAATCAGTTAAGGATTTGTTTTCCCTTTGGAAATTTACTCTTAAAATGTTTTACTTGTGCAATATTTATTTGATTAGAGACATCAATACTTTTGCTACTGAATTTATGTTACTGCAATGCATTTTCTTGTGTTCTTATGTTTGTGTCAGTCCAGTGAATTTATGTTTTGTAAAGAATTGCTATGTTGCTGAAGAATTTTGATTCACTATGTCGGCAATGTTGCTAAAGACTCGATTTTATTTTTGTAGTTTATAAAGACTCGATTTAGTGTTTGAAGCTCTGAATTTGAGTGAAGTGTTTTGATTTTGAGTTAAAACAATCGAATTTTACATGGATTTCAGTGTTAATGACTACAACGGTGGATGTTGGTTATGGGACTTGGTGGTTTCTGTGTGTGGTGGTGGTTGTGGATGTTTCTGGGTGGTGTGGTGGTTTTCCGGTGTGTTGGTGGTTGTGGGTTTGGTTGAGTGTAGTAATTTTGGTAAGTGTGATTGGGTTCAATTTTTTTGGTTTAAACTAAATTATCAGGGTAATTTCATCATAAAAATCATGTTTCCTCTGATTTGTGTTGCAACATCAGCAAATCTGACCTGTCCGTTTAACTTAACTGATGGAAGTTGGGGTCGAGGACCACAGTGATTAATTTAGAACTACCAGGGACCGGAGAGAGAATAGGTCAAAATTAAGGGACCTCCATGGACCATGACGGCGTACGAGGCAAACAGTCTAAGGGAGCCCAATCCATCCCGCATAAGCCTCGGAGAACAGAAACATATTACTACCCAAAATGTTTACTAAATACTTAAATAAACATAATGGCAAAATATTCATTTTTTAATTAAAATGAAATATATTTATACAAAAAAAAATGTGTAATAATATTTGAAAATAAATTTGCTTATCAAAATAATCAAATACAACCATAACCCACATACACCTGGTGTATAGCTCTAATAAAAAACAAAAGGAATGTTGGGTTTCTTATGAGTCTTTAAGGTTATTAGTCCAACCAAAACAAAAAGAAACCACCCAAGAACATGCATGTACAAAACAGAAAGTTTGGTGTCAAGAAGTATACCTAACGTTGTGAGAAAAACCGAAACTTGTACCACCAAAGGAGCCGAACCAAAA